>JALKBU010001013.1:0-18426 GCA_023091735.1 Trichomonas tenax | reverse complement strand
TTTTTGAAAAAGGAGGGCCAGGCCCTGTCTGTCCGACCTCCCGCTTAACGGGGATGGCCTCTGTTCTCGTCTGCGTGGAGTTTGAAAAATTTCCGTTAACTTCCATGCACACGAGAAAAAAACGACAGAAACCGGATTTGAACCGATGCGGGTGAACCCATGGGGGTTCGAATCCCACGCCTTAACCACTCGGCCATTCTGCCTTTACGAAACTTTCCTCAAAGTTCTATCCATAAATATACTAATTAATCTTTGTGTCTAAACATTGTATAATACCAAGAAGGGCAATCATAAATGTGAAAAAATCATTAACTTAATAAATCCAAACTCATTTGTTATACTTATAATGACTAGTACAACTTGAACACTTGAAAAATTGTTAATAGGTTATGCAGACTGATGCATTTTGATATTGACGACTCGGATCCTTCTTAGTTATCATAATTCAAAACATTCACATTCACTTATCTATTCAATAAATATCTCATCAATATTGAATCCATATTATCTTGTCATCGATCTGAAAATGATCGAACATTCACCAGTAAATTATGCTGGCACACTGTCTTATCATTTATGAGAAAGATATTTGAATGAAACAAATTAGTCGAAAATTAGAGACAACACTACATTCATTTGAATGCTCTTGAGCAATGTTGAATTGCCATATGGTAAAATGCTCTCAAAAGCAGAATAATAAAATCTTGATTATAAAAATCTCAATAAAAGTTATCAGTTTGCCGACAAACACGGGTTAAATTCTGACGTAGAGGCCGAAAATAGCGAAAGGAAAATCAAAAAAGTGAAAGTAGCGGTTACGATTTGACAAGTTTACAAGATAGATGTACGACGGAACTCTGAACAGCAATTCTCAGTCCGTTCTCGACAACGAACAGTTGAAGTCCAAGTGGACGAAGACAAGGATCACGCTCGTCGCATGCAACGTCCTTGCTTTCATTGTCCTTATTTTCGTTACGATTTATTCGTATAAAATTCACCACGACGTGCAACAACCACGCAAATCACCTCTTGATGAAGTAGCTCAGAAGTTCTACGACGCTCTCCCAGAATCTCTTCTTCCAGACTCTTTCGCTGTTGATAAAATCTACAGAAACCCAGCTACTGACCAGCAGCAGCGTGGTACATGCTGGGCATGGTCCACACTTTATCTCCTCGAGACACAGTACCGCGGCCAGGGCATTAGACAGGGTTATCTCAAGGAAAACGAATATGTTAAGTTCTCCATGCAGGCGTTTGGCGCATTCCTTGGCAACTACTGCATTGCTCACCCAGAGATCAAGGAGTGCCACTACGGCAACTTCCTCAACCCACGCGACAAGAAATCAACAGATGATGGCCAAGTTGAAGGATTATGGTATTTCATGAAAGAGATCCCAGAATTGCACAAGTCTGTAGTTCCAGATGCTGTCTGTGCTTACGTCCCAACAGGAAGCCCAGACACAGATTTCCGCTGCGACAACCTCACAGACGCTCTCAAGGCCAACCCAATCTCGTTCAAGATCAAATCTTTCGAAACAGCCTACGATACACGCCACATCAAGCAATTATTATACACAAAGCAGAGACCACTCGGTATCGGCATTCCTCTCGGCACAGTTAACTACTACGTCAGATGCAGTGATCCAATCTACGCTGAACTCGATCAGTGCAAGAACAAGGAATTCATCTGCCCAAGATCACAGGATGAGACAGAATACTGCGCTAAGATGAACTTCTATGGTTACACAGCTGATGGCACATTCGTCACAATCGATAAGGCCATCCGCCAGAACTCTATCGGTGGACACGCTATGAACATCGTAGGCTATAACGATAACTGGCGCTACAACAACAGGTTCGCCTCTGATAAGTCCGTCCAGGGCAGCAAGGGCTGCTTCATCTTGCACAATTCTTGGGGACCAGGTGGCCATTCTATCGATTATCTCATGGGCCGCCGCACAATGGAGAACGAGCAGACACAGTGCCCGAACGCTCGTGCCCCAGAGACATGGATCCCAGCCACACTCGAGTGCGTCAAGGCTAACAAAGATGATGTCAAGAAGTGCTCCACAGATATCCAGCGTGTTCGCGGTCAGGGCCTCGCCATCGGCGCAGACCTCCTCAACTGCACATGGAACAAGGGCGATGATGGCAAGAATGTCCGCCACTGCCCAGTTGGCCACAAGTACGTCCTTAAGCGTGTTGGTGATGATGTTGACTCATATGAACTTCCAAATGGTCTTCACTCTGTGGGTGTCATCACATGGAGCGATGAAGAACCAGAGCCAGTCGAGACAAGAATCGAGACTGTTCCATTCTGGGCTCTCCACACAATCCTCAAGCCAGTCGGCGATATTGCTCCACAGAACTCCCAGGAGTGTGGCTTCTACGCCCTTCCATACCAGTCTGTAGAGAATATGAGGAGGAGAGCTTATGATCTCTTCGATAACTTCAAGGTCTCCGATATCGAGGTTGAGTTCGAGTCTCATTCTTACTTGAGAAGCCCAGACTCGAAGAACTACGATACCAAGTACCTTAGCGCATCAACATATACACAGGCTGATACTGTCTTTGATGGCGCAATCCCATTCAACCTCGTCTATTAAGTTCTAGCTTTTTAAAAACAAAAGATATATCATAAGTTAACTATACCACTTTTTACTCTACTTTTTTAGTCCACTAATTCCAAAGTTTTGATTCGTTAAAAAATGTTTTTGTCATGTAAAGTATGCATTTTGACAGAATTTATGACGTGTAAAGCTATATTTTGTCGTGTAAAAATTGAGAAAAATTGTGTTTTGTAATAGAGAAATTTTGATTACATGACAAATTGTAATCACTCAACCTTGAGAAGGCAAGAATGAATTTTACGAAATTTCATTACATACAACGTAATATAGTCCAAATAATCTACGGAATGGTAATGAAATCAACGCTAAATGAACGATTTTGATATTCAATAATTTAAGGATTTTTTGAGAGTCTTGTCCACTGTAGAATGTCGGAGGATTCAACAGAAGGATCAAAATACCAATTCACCTTTTTTGTCTAAATTTATTCAACCATCATCATTGAAATGCAGATATCAAAAATTCATAATCTTGCTTAACTTGAAATTTTTTATACTCTTATTTTTTGACTGCAACGATCAACATCTTCAATATTTCGGAGTCTTTGTTATTGCACTGTGTATAGGGAGTATCAATATATTTCAGATCGATCGCAAATCTTCACAAATATGATCAATCAATATTTTTTGATAACTTGATTGTTCAGGCCATTTCTTTCAAAAAAAAAAAAAACATTGGATTCGCAGATTGACGAGCATCCTGCTGTTGAACTAGAGAGTCTAGCTATACCTTCTTCCATTGATACGTGCGAGAATATCCCTTTAACAGTCTTTTATAGGTCATTTGGAATCAAAAGGAATTCACCCGTCGACATAAGAACAAACAAAGTCGACAAGTCACTCATTCCTGAGTCAGATAACACAGAAGTCAAACAAGGAGCAGATCTTGGAATGTTTGATGGTGTTTTCATTAGATGCGTTCTTAACATTATTTCAGTCGCCTATTACTTAAGATTAGGATGGATCGTGGGAAACTGCGGTCTATTATTGACATACGTGATGATCATTGTTTCCTCTCTTGCTACAATATTCACTGCCCTCAATTTGTCAGCAATTGTGACTAGCTGAAGAATCAAGGGTGGTGGTGTTTACTATTTGATATCGAGATCCCTTGGCCCAGATTTTGGAGGAACGATTGGCGTTGTTTTCTCTCTTGCGACAATGTTCACTGGTGTTTTGAATCTTTTTGGTTTCATTGAAACATTTGAACTCGTTATTCCTCACACAATCCCTAAAGATGGAAAATGGGATATCGAAGTCATTGGCACTGCTTTAGCAACTCTTGTATTGATTGTCATTTGTATTTCATTGTCTTTCGAATCCATTTTGCAGTGGGTTCTCTTCTTTGTCATCGCTGGATCTATCGTTTGTGTTTTCATTAGTTTTGCAATTCCAGGAAAGCCGAAGTGGAATTTCGAAGTCATTTGTATTGCTTTAATAACATTTGCAATGATTCATCTACACTCTGTATAAACAATGTTGTGGTTGCGTGATTTCTTCTTCTATAAAAATATAATTCTTTGAAATTAGATATAAAAATATGTTTACTTCGATGTGAGTATATTCATGATTGAATGAATGAATTCATAATTTGTGGTTGATCAGTGTGCTGCCCCATTCAACAACAGTGAAGCCACTTCGTTTGTACTCTGGAATGGACTGTGGCTCGGTCTCGATTGTTGAAGGAATTGGCTGTGCCGCGAAGAAGACTCTGATGACATTGTCTGGCTTTGGACTAACAGACAGTAGGCAAATGTCGTCGAAGTTAGAAAATTGGAATGAGATCAAAACGTGTTTGTGATTAACGAGCTGTGGTCCCCAATATGTGACGAAGTCGCAGATCTCTTCGCTCGTAAGACTGAACTTTGGGAGAATCTTCTCGAGAATTCGACGATATTGTCTCCGCAAACGACAAATCCTTTGCTCATGTCGAGTTTTGGATAGAAGAGAGTTTCCCAGAAGAGGTACTTAAGGCTCTTTCCTTTGTGGACGATTTTTCCTCCTGGGTATGCACGAACACTCCACTCGTTCTCGCTATCGAAAGGAAGGTAAACAAATGAGAAATCGTCATCTTTGATCGTGACACCAACTTTGACATCTATTTCATTCTGTGGATACAAATAGATGACTGGTTTACCTCTTCTAAGCATTAAAACAAGCATTAAACTTGAATCATTAGTGATGCCATAGTCTCTGAGCGTTTTCTCATCTTCTAATTGCTTACCACTATAAATTAATTGTTGTTGACAAGGTAGTGTATTTTCCAAATTAAAGATAATGTCTTTGAAATCTTTAATATAGGCATCCTTCTCGGTTGAAATTTCAATAAGCTTCCCTGTTAAAGTCTTCACGTTTATCTTTATGGGCTCTGGTTCATGCTATTTTGCATTGATAATTTGGGCTATTTTGTTGATGGCACTTAAGAATTCGACGGTTTTTGCATTTCTTGTATAATGGTTTCCGAAGTCAACGTTTAGACTACGGAATACTAAAAGCGCACCTGTGTCTTGGGTAAGCCGATATTGCATGAAATTTCAATGGGTGGCATCAATCAAGTAACTCTATATTTTACTTTACATGTCAGATCCTGCCATGTAAATTTGGAAATCTGATATGTATAATCGTCACTTTTCTAGAAATGTGAGGGACTCCTTTTATCCAAATATATGTATAGACAATAAAGAGTATATAGCAATAATTAAACAAAAACGAACAAAAATCAACCACATGAAGAGAAAAAGTGAAAAAACAAAATCAATAAACATCTAAATAAAAATTAACCTCAAATCTTTTTCAAAAAATTTCGTCGAATTCTAACCCTCCTGCTGAGTCAACATCCGTAAATATCGCCGGATGGCTGAAGAAGAAGGGCAAGCTTTTAGGTCTATGGTCCGAGTATTACGTAGAACTACATCAAACGGATTTGTTCATTCGAAAAGACGACAAAACAGACAAAATCAAGCACCATTACATTATTACGACTGATGCGAGAATTAGGTTAAACTCTGACTCGAAAACGCCATATTTAGAAATAAAATTGCCTGATACTCGGCCAATTTGTTTGACAGCACCTGATTACACGACGCTGGCCAATTGGCTGATGGCTTTGAGATCCGTTGCTTTCGAATCTTCGAGGCTATCGATGGCTTCTTTCGATGTTATCGCTGTTGTCGGAAGAGGTTTCTATGGAAAGGTTATGTTGGTCAAAAACAAGCAAACTAACGAATACTTCGCACTTAAGACAGTGAAGAAGGAAAGATTAGTGAAAGGTCACCAAATTCACACAATTCTCAGTGAAAGAAACATCTTAGCGAAAGCAAAGCACCAGTTTATTGTCAGCCTCTGCTTCGCGTGGCAGACTGCAAGCAAGTTTTATATCGGTCTCGAATACGTTCCTGGAGGAGATATGATCGGCTTATTGAATAGAAAGAAAGAGATTCCGATGCAAGATATAAGGATATACGTGATAGAATTAGCTATTGCCATTGAGCATATTCACTCAATTGGCGTTGTTTTTAGAGATTTGAAGCCTGAGAACGTTTTGATTGCGCAAGATGGGCATTTAAAGCTGACAGACTTTGGTTTGGCGAAAGATATATCTGAAACTAACTGCACATCTACTTTTTGTGGAACTGCTGAATTTATGGCTCCAGAAATCATTTTAAATCATCCATATTCGTATCCTGTAGATTGGTGGGCCTACGGAATCATAATTTACCAACTTTTGTTCGGAACAACTCCTTTTTATTCAGAAAAGCGTGATTCGATGATGTCTAAGATTAAATATGCAGATCCACCGTATCCAGACAGTGCAGAACCGTCAACTATAGATTTCCTAAATAATTTCTTAGTCAAAAATCCAAATTTGCGAAAAACATACAAAGATTTAGAAAATCATCCATTTTTTGGTGGATTGACGCGTGAAGAGATTCTAGTAAAGAAGTACACACCATCATTCATCCCAATTGCAAGAGAATACATTTCTACAGAATATTTTGACACACAATTCACCAAAGAACAGCCGCTTGACAGTGCTGCGACACCTATGCTTGGATCTGATAATGTATTTAATGGATTTTCATATGTTGTTGAAGAACATTTTGAACTTTCTGATAATTGATATAATTAAATGTTTGTTTAATTAGTTAATAATCAAATCACCTTCAATAACTCGAGAAATAAAACTTTATATATGTTTAGTCTTAAAAACACAAATAAACGTTTTATCAACTATATTTTTCTTGTATTTTAAGATATAAGTATTATGCATGTGAATAAATAGATTAAGAGAAGCAAAATTCATATATTATAATACTTAGAAAAGAAATGTTTTTTTGATAAAAAATATTTTGTGAAAATGAAAACATAGGTCATATAACATTAATACAAATTGTTATAAAGAATCAAAATTCATATATTAGAGATCCTAAAAATGAAATAATATTTTTGATCAAATATATTTATAAAAAATAGTGAAATGAATAAAAAACATAAAGGATTTCTTATACATAGAAAGATTCTATAACATTTATTTAAGAGAAAGCTTGAACAAGATCAGCAATTAATATTCCTATGTGAATTGTCCAAGAAAACAAAATTGGAGATGTGAAGAAGCTCAAACATCCGCCAGCCATACTCGCCATAACCCAAATTCCCCACAAAGCGCCAGCTATCGCGAGCATTCCGAAGCAAACGAGGAAATATATCGGAGGTGATTTGTCGAGTCCAGAACCAACAGCACTGGCAACGAAGTAGTATGGATACGACAAACTCATGATGTGGATCGACTCACTCATCATTGCAGAGAGATCGAAGTATATTCTGTGTTTCGTGATTGTTCCCCAGAAGAAAACGGCGAAAGTCGTTTTTCCGAAATAGAAGAAGAAAGGAGTCAAATAATGCAAGAAATGGACAGTCAAAACATTGATTATCATCCTCGTAGAACACTGCGAGAACCTCCACATGAAATAGAGAGGTCCCGCAAACAAAGCGATGAACCAATCAGCTATTTTATTGTCCGTCATCTTTCCGCCATCGAACATCCAACTCTGATAATCTTGCATCAATTTCTTCGTCGCTGGAATCCAATTTAAGACGAATGGTAATATAGAGAGCCCAATCATCATGAAATTGAAGAATAATGCGCAGATCGCCATAGGCCAAACACGCATGTAATATCCCATTCCGTAACTTGTAACGTCTTCGTTCTCTGGACCGACCCAAAACTCGATCGTTTTAGAGACATCGCCGCACAGCATCAACGGGTGTTTGCCGTTCTCCGCGTGAGCGTTGATTCCGTATATAACGCATGCATCTGTTTCGCAATCTTTCTCCAAAACACCGACTTGTAAACCATCGACGAAAGCTGTAATAATTCTTGGTTCTTTCGACCATACCGCAACACGTATGCGGAAGTCGTTCGGAACGTAGTAATTTTCTGATGAGAATTGTTCTGCTGGTGGAGGATTTGTTATCGCAAAATAATCACTTTCGCCAAGTAAGTCGACAGGCGTGATCACAGATATTCCATTATCTATGGACACAACCTGAATGTACCCACTGCCGTTTTCCGGTACAGTTCCAATAGATTCGACAATTCCGTCACTTATATAGTGATAGAAAGGATACTCGCAGTGGTAGTGTCCAACGAGTTGGAACCTGATTTTGTGGTGTTTTCTGACGACTTCTTCGTAGTGTTTGTAATTTATAATTGAATCGGCAGGATAATGTGTTATCATGATAGTGAAGTAAGAACCGTCCTCCTCTTTGAGAACTTTATCGAGTTTGTCGAGAGATTCTTCGGGAATGTCAGTAAAAATTCCAAGTGGATTTGGAGGGAAAGGGAAAGTGCTCTGATTGAATGTGACAATGCGGACCTTGCCACGCGATGTGTCTAAGTGGAATGTCTGTGTTACATAGTTTTCGGGATTCCCGCCTCGACAGAACTTTACAAAAAGATGGTCTTCGCCACCGAGTTCATTGCAACGAATATCATCGTGGTTGCCTGCAGCGGTTATAAATTTGATATTAGAGTACTTCTGAAGGATGGCGTTAAAAGATTCCCAATTTTCTTCGTATTGTCCATATTCTGAGAATTTTGATGCATCTTTTCGTCCATCGACCATGTCACCTGTAACAAATACGTATTCAGGTTTGAATTTTTCGATGATAATATCGAATAATCTTGCGATATGAGCTTCTTCGTCCGGTTGAGTCCTGACAAGGTGTAAATCGGTGATATGAGGGACGAACGTCGGTATTTCGTCTTTGTTGATCTTCCCTTCAGTAGACGATTTCATCTTCTTGTAATTCCGCTTCCAAGGATACATCCACAGCCAGAACCTATAGAGGAAGTAAAGGGTCAGCCACAGAAAGTAGTCCACTAAGATAAAGTATTTGCGGCCTTTGGACATTTTTACCTTTCAGTTGACTAAAAACCTATTGAATAAGATAAATTTTTTTGATAACAAGTTGATTATCTATGCATAGGTAATATATAACTTTTCGCTTTTTCAATTGAATTTTTGAATAGCCTTTCAATAATTTTATCATTATTTTAAGCTATATTAATAATGTCATATCTAAATTTTTCTTCATTCAAAAATTGAATTGATTTTGAAAAATTATTTTTAATAGTTATAAGCATTTCGAGATTGCATTATTGTTTGTACGTTATATTTTCAATTTTCAATTCGCAGTTGCAAATAATTGAAAGAGAGAATTATTTTTGCTCATTTTTATATATTTGAAATTGGAATTTTAAGTTTAATTAATCCTTAAAAAAATCACTTTTTCTCAAAAATTTACTAAACAATTATCCACTTTTTGGGGATTTTTATATATCCCTAATTATGCGCTATCTAAAAATTGATTGTTCGAAAAATCACGCGTCAATTTTTATTTCTCCAAATTTTATATACTTAGGAACTGCATATATTTCTATATCCAAATTTTAATGAATTTCATTTTTCTCTAAAATTCGTTGATCAACCACCACCTTTTATTTGTTATTTAGAATCTACTCCCATTGTGCTGAAATTTGGTCAATGAATTGTGACAATTTATTTTCAAATTTCTTTTTAAACGAAATTTTGTTCATGGGTAGACATTCAATAGTATATGTTAAATCACTGATTTATTTAACAAATTATGACTAAAATTTCTACAATTTCAATGTGTTTTGTAATTTAATATGATAGCTGGATTCCTTGTCTATTTTCTTAGCAGTTGACAAAGTATGAAAAGAAAATAAATCTATTTAATTTGTTCATCTGATGACATTGAACTTGAGAGGACAGCTCAATGAAATTATTATATATTCTTCTTTCTCATTAATTGTGACTATGTTTTGTGCATTGATTTTGATATATTGTCGATTGAATAAAAATTTAGACAGAAACATGACATTTTTCCTTTTCATCTCATTACATTTCGTTGCACTATTGAAATTAATCATTTCCATAAAGTTCAGACGATTAAATTCATGAAAACATGATGAAATTCTTGCAAATAATACTAAAATAATGATTCGCTATCTATTAATGATATCATAGATGTACAATTGAGTGTTATATCTAATTCAGGTCATAAAGTAGTGTTCTCGAAATAATAAATTATGGAAATCATCAATATGATTTTCATTCTCGTTAATAACAAATTCTGTTATTATAAATGCAATACCATTGATGTGTTTTAATCTATCTCTAAGTGCCAGTGCTTATTATTGATTTATGAATCAAAATAAATTTCGATATCAAATGAAACTCATTATACAAGCAAATAAAACTATAGGATCAATATTTAATTAACTGTGTGAGTATATTTCTAAAAGATAAATCTATGATTATGCATTTAATTTTCAAGATATGAAAAACCATAAAAAATATAAACAATAAAGCACTTCAGCAGTATTACAGATCTATCTAAAAAGCCATAAAATAGAAGATATCTCATTGCCAAGCTCATTCTCAGTTAATATTTTCAAAAATTGAGCAATTTTAAGCACAGCAGGAATAGAACCCTCAGGCAGTAAGGAATCCACTGTAAAACAGACGAGCGCCAAATAATGATATAAAAATCAAAATAATGATGTAAAAATAAAAAATAAACTCCGATAAAAACTCAAAAATTTTTATGGAGAAAGGAGATTTGATCGTTTTTTCGACGGAATCAGAGCAAAAGAACGATGCAGAGACCGACCTTCCTTGGGTCAACGAGCTGAAGACCACAGTGACCGAACTCTTGAAGCTACAGCCCGCGATTACAGTCCACAGATCGAAATTATTCTCATTATTCGACGATTTGAGGGCAATTATGAAAGATTTCAAGCCCAATCCAGTGGATGGTATGGATATGAGTGCTATGTGCAGACAATTCATCGATGCGATGAACAGAGCGCGCCAAGCTGTTTATCATTGCTCAGCGGCGCATTGGAGCCAACCAGCGATATCATGGTCGTCGAGTACGATGAAGGATTCAATCAAGCGTATAAGAGAGGACGTCCAAGAGGTCTTAACTGCCTTCCAAATAACGAATTCGTCTTTTGTCCTTCCAGAAGATCAATACGCAGCTGAAAACAAGGTCGATCTGCTGCAGCTGAAGGGATCTCTCATGGAGTACTACAATCACCTTGGAAATCAGCCGCCAACGCCTCAAATTCAACAGGTTATGTCATTAATCAACGAAAGACTACGATCAATTGGGCCGATCGAAGGCCTCCAGGACGGGCCGCCACTCGTCTGCGTGCCTCCTTTCTTACCAGCGAAATTAAACTTAGTAATGACTCACGATCAGTTTGAAATTGGTCAAGTCATCGGATCAGGCACATTCGGATCTGTCCACATCGGCCAGTTAACGGGAACATTCAAAAAAGTTGCTGTGAAGGTCTTAAATACAAAAACGTTGGGAGGAAGGCAGTTAGAAACGTTCAAACGTGAAGTTTGGACAATGGCGACACTCAATCATCCGAATATTCTCAGATTAATCGGTGTCACGCTCACTCCTCCATTTTGCATTATAACAGAACTTCTCAAGTGTTCTCTGTTCGATAGACTCAAACTATTGAGTGCCACGAAGCGCTCTTTGATTGCTTTGAAGGTTTCTCGGGCAATGGAAAGCCTCCACGCAGCGAGAATCATTCACAGAGATCTCAAGTCCGCGAACATCCTTCTCGATGAAGATGATATGCCAAGGGTCTGCGATTTCGGTCTCGTTGGCTTCAAGACAGGTGCAACAAGGACAGGATTCGTCGGAACTGCACAATGGATGGCTCCTGAGATTCTTCGTTCTTCTCCTTTCTATGATGAAAAAGTCGACGTTTACTCGTTCGGTGTCATGCTTTGGGAGATGCTGACACTCAAAGAGCCTTACGCAGGAATGTCGCAGGACCAGATGGTCATGGCCATCATTGAAGACGGCACCAGGCCATCAATCGTTGGCTGTGGACCGCCACGTGTTGTCGAACTTATCCAGAGATGTTGGGCTGAAGTTCCATCGGATCGTCCAACATTCGCACAGATTTCTCAAGCTTTATCCAAGCCTGAGTTCCACTACATTGGAACTGATGAAGAAGAATTCATCAAGATGGCTCCCAAGGACAGACTCTCGCAATCTCTCGTCAACGCATACGACTCGAACAATCTCACGCAGATGTTGGAATATCTCAGAGAAGTCACAAGAGAATCAACAGATCACGATTCAGAACTTATGCCAGTCATCATGACTCTCTTCCCGTCTCTCAGTGCTGACATTCAAGCAGGATTCATCCGCCATCTTCCGGCGATTGTTGACTTCGAGCAATTCCTCTCACGTCGTGGTTATACATTCATTGTTTCACTGCTTTCTTCTGATAACCAGTCAGTTGTCTCTGCAACTGTTGAATGCCTTCGTGGAATCGATTTGCATGCGAAGGCATTCAGACAAGTTGCCCTCATTGGAAAGCTGTCTCACTCTACAAATGTTGATGCAATAGCACTCTGCGCAGATCTTTGCGAATACGAAGATATCGCAGAGCATGTTATTAGGAACTGCTTGCCATTCAATCTTCCAGACAGCGTTTCTCTTTACCTCCTTTATGTTTATCATTCATTGCTTTTCCACAAGAATCTCAGAGCGAAGATTTCTCTTCTTAAGGAGCCTCTCGAGATATGCGCAAGAAACATCAAGAGCCATCCATTTGTTTCATCCATGGTTCTCGAGAAGTTCGTTTTCTCTGAGCTCCACTCAGACATTGCTACTGACTTAGACCTCATCAATCTCGTCGCCTTGCAGAGCAATGCTAATCCAAAATCTTTGAAGGTTCTCAGGAAGCTGTTCACCATTGTTCCTGTTGAAAAATTGCAAACAAACGCAACATTGATAAACGAAGTTGTAAAGAGACACAGAAGATACTTCGCAGATGATATATTGCTGAGAAAGCTCCAGCAAATCAATGGATCAGAGATTAAGTCTGGGCCTTCAGAGTCTTTGATAACATTCTAAATATTTATTATTATTCTGTTTTTTCGAAAAAAATGTTAAATCATTTTTTGTTCCTAACACAGATCATCATGAATTAACAAAGAATAATCATCATAAAAAATTATCTTCGCAAATTAATTTTTCTGTTTTGGAAAAAAAAATATATTCTGACTTGTAAATCATACTTTTGCTATGTAAAATGATTTTTGCTTTGTAAAGTATTCATTCTGTTTTGTAAATCATATTTTTGGTATGTAAAATTATTTTACGTGGCATATATATGTATTTATCAATTCTAATGATATCAATTGATAGTAAATCATCTTTAGATTTATCATGTAAGGAGGATTATCAGAAATTTTGAAGATATAATAATTCGATTTTCAAATTGTATGTTTTAACTGCTAAGACCTTAATGAATATGTAGTACACAGTGAACTTAGTATGATAATAACCTCTAAAATCTCCGAACACACGGTTTTGTGCCTGGCATTGAATCAAAAGTGAATTTGTTCAGTACATCAGCAACTTCCAATAGCACAAATTGAACATTCACAGAGAACTGATCTCATATTCACAGTGAATTGCCATAACTTTTGATGAACATATATCCGCACGAGCAGAAGGCTTTCCTCGCATGGATGAGGGAGACAGGAAACATATTCACTTGCGAAGAGTACCACGACAGACTTGGAATCTGGCTCAATAACAAGATACTCGTCCAGCAGCGCAATGCAGGAAATTTCGGCTTCCTTTTTGACATTAAACCACCTCGTTCACCTCACACTAGCCTAATATAGCTAAAAATTCAAATGTGCGAAAAATGATACTGGATGACCAAATAATTTCTAAACATCTCACTTAATTTTTCAATGGGTTCTCTCAATTTCCGATTGTATCATTTTTCACACTTCAGTTTATAAAAATTTAGTTGATGACAATTTTTATAAAAACAAACAAAATTCGTCACGTTTTTCCATGATATTTGGAATCTACTCACTATAAGGATGCTTATTTCATCATTTTCGATTTTTATCCTTTAATGACAATCATTCAATCACATAAAGTAACGAAAATTTTATAATTCCATTTATTATATGATTCTGAGGACTTTATTACATTTATAAACTCTCTCAAAATAATAAAAACATTTTTATGATAGAAACGCTTCTTTATTATCTATACAATAATAATAACAAAATATCAAAAGTTTCACAAAAAAATAATAGGTGATATTATAATAAGAAACGTAAATAGAAAGGATATAACCATAAAATCTTTTGGTGAATATTTGAGAAGATATCTATGTAGATAATAACGGGCTAGTTCAGAAATTTTGTGCAGGGAAAACTGTCTGTTTACAAACTCTCTCAAAAATCTGTGAGATTAAATCTGTTTTATGTCAATTTTTGAAGGTGAAAGGCGGTTTGGTTCATGAACTCTTTTTGCTCTATTCTAATTTATAATCTTCATATGAATATTCCGCTATAATTTTTATAATGTTAACAGATCTTTTGAATATAGAGAGTCCATTAATAGATTTAATGATACCTATAAGAGATATTATTAAAAAAAAATATATAATTTTGTGATTTTGAAATTGACAAAAAATAAAACGACAAACAGTCAACATTGGTACAAAAACGATTGTTGGCAAAGTTATTGTTTGTGCCGGAAATATAATATTTAGAAAATTGAAACTCATCAACGACAATCTATCACACATTAATATACAATCATGTCTTTTATAATAAACAAAATAAAAATATAATAACAAAAAAAAAAAGATAATCTTCAATTAATGTCATGTTGAAGGTAAATTGTATTGCCAGATGATGATAAATCCATCACCACCGACACTAATGAACATATTTTGAGTCGGGTGGTGAGCAACATTAAAAACAGTGTTTGTGTGGCCTTTGATGGTGAAAAGATTCGTTCCATTCATGAAGTTCCATGCTTTGATTGTTTCGTCCTTAGAACCAGTGAAAATCACCGGTTGTGTTGAAGAAGAGCAGCAGCATGTCACGTAGTTGCGATGCCCCTCCATTATCCTCACTAACTTCTTATCCTTGTCTTGGACATTCCAATGTTTAATGAGTCTATCGGCAGATGTCGTAATAAGGTCTCCTGATACAGTAAAAGTCAAAGAAATTATTGTTTCTTCGTGTGCTTTGAAGTACTGTATGTTGGACTGCTTCATATCAAAGATTCCGACATCGCCGTTCGAATATCCAATTGCAATTAAATCAGTGAGATTAGAAACTGAAATTGCAACAACACTGGTGTCACTGTTGTACTCTGTACTTGGCTCGCCAGTGCCATACTGTATTTTCTGTATTAGGTTGAAATTCGCGTCCCAAAGGCAAATTACGCCATCAGCACCTCCAGAGAGGAGGAAACTCGAATCTTTTGTAAACGTCAGTGCTGACACATTGCGGAGATGTCCGTTAAGTGTCTTAATTATCCAGTGTGTTTCCATTGAAAAAATTCCAATCGAAGTTGGCGCAATTGCAACGGCAATGTATCTTCCGTCAGATGAAAACTTGAGCGCACGGCTGTGCTCATCATCTGTACTTGTGTTTTTAGAAATAGCAGCCATGCAAGCAGTTTTTCCTGTCAATGAATCAACAACATACATATTTCTTGGAGTTGAGAATGAAAAATACTTTCCATCGGGAGAGTAATCGACTGTGCAAATGATTGTTCTAACATCAACGATGAATTTAATTCCAACAGTTTGTTGGTTAAAATATGAATATAAAGAAGTCACTGAGAACGGAAATTCTTGATTTGTAAGCGTAGACTCTTTGGGTTGTGGTACCAATGGTTGATTTTGTGGAATTGTATAATTTTGAGGCGTTTCTAATTTAGGAAGAGAAAATGGTTGTTTTGGTGTTGTAGTTTGTGGTTTTTGTGAAGATAAAAGTGGAGGTGGTGGTAATTGAAAACGCTGTTGTTGACTATTTATCGTTTGTGCGTTTTGTTCAATTCTATTTAATGGATTTCTACGTTTAACTTCTTGTAATTGATGGTATAGAGTCAGCTTGAAGCGCGTCATGTACTGAATGTCGTCTGTGTATTGTTTGTTTAATATTTTCGATTGATAAATAATGCTCTTTAATTTTTGTATTTCTTTCTTCAACGAGCCAATTGCCTCCATATACCTCCTCAGCTTTTCCTCTGTCGCAGATGGGACTGAAGGATCGAGAGATACTTCAGGAAATGGCCGTTTTGGAGGTTCATTCTTCTTCGGCATCGACAAATAATTTTTTTGTGCTTGGCCAAGACATCGTTTTTGTGATATTTTTGGAATCTGTTGACAGTTAAGAATATGAATTTAAACAAAAATAATATTAATTTAAATTTATTTGTTTTTCAATTATTCTTATTTCAGCTGATGTCAATCATCGTTATAATTGCATACCTCCGCCCAACATACACATGAAGTTCGAAGGTCAAAAAGTTAAAATTTATTTTGAATTCAATATACCCTATTTAACATCAGGATCGTCATTCCCCCTGCCTTAGAGCATTTTACATGTCATATTGTCAGATTTATTTTTTAATGGATGGCTATACCGAGTTCACCCAAAAATCATATGGAAATTGCAAGCCAATCATTTGCAAGATGATTTATCTCGTATACTACTATACATCTATACCATTAGTTATCCAAGAAATGGATCTTCAATAATGCGATTTTCATTTTTCCAAAAAAATCATACGACAATCACCAACTTTACCTCTCGATTGCTCAAATATTTCGTACATGTCGACTATTGCCGAAATAAAAAGATATCATGCCGTTAATAATTTCTGATCCTTAAAAACAATATTTGATTAAAATCTAACGATGAATCGTAATATATGGGCGATTTATCGCATACCTGCACATTTATTATTAACCAATTCTTACAAAACTAACGTCAAATCTAATGAAAAGTGACACAAAAAGCGATATTATCTGACATGTAAAGTTGTCGGAATCTCTGGTTTTATGTGTCAAAATCGCGTCTGACGGGAAGAACTGGGGACTACATTGACACAGCTACCACGCATTTTAGTAACTAAACTCACAGATCTTCCTTTCATACGCCATCATTAAGAAATCAAAGATTTCCACTTCAGACGCGTCTGAAGAGCAAAATTAAATGCTTGATTGGGACAGGTAGCCAAGTTGCTAGCAATTCAGTCCACAGTTCTTCCTTTCAGAAGCATTCTGTAGAGTAAATCGCTGATTATTTCGAAGATCGAGTCTGAAAGGAAGAACTGTGGACTGGATTGCTAGCATTTTGGCTACCAGTGCCAATGAAGCACTTAATTTTTCTTTTCAAAGTCAATTTAAACAACAGCCCCAAAGGTGTGTATTGACTCATCTTTAGATTCTTCAAAGACCTTAATTGACCTTTTAATGTATTTATTCATTCGCTCGGGTGGAATTGTTACCATCTATATATAGTTGCTTTTATACTAATTAAAAAAATTAAATAATAAAAACAAATTAACTTATTTTTTTCCCCACTATATATATTAATTATTGTCCCCACTATATATAGTTACAAAAAGTGGCATAAAACCCCCTCATCTTACTTGTCTAAACAAATTTTTCCTACTATCTTAAGTATTAAAATATAAATATCACTTGATCATATGTTAAGAATATCACAATATTTTTTTGTTATTTCAATAAATCAAGAAAATTAAAAATGGTAAATGTTTAAAATTGACTTTTTGATTTGAAAATCAATACTATGTAAACAGGAGATGTTGTAGAATGTATAATATCAGAAAATCAAATTTCGCTGTGAAATTTGTTTATTCAAAATGTAGAGAATTATTCCTTTTTTACAATACAACAGATATTTTAAAAATTCAAATCATAAAATGTTTACAATAATTCTTAATGAATGTGAAACACCAGAGAAAAGAGGTGAAATAGAAATAATCAAATTTTTAATGAAAATTCAAAAAACTGTAATTCAAGACTTTATATTATGTTGATATGATATACTTTATAAACATATTTATTCTCAATAGTTATTTTTAAAATATAAAAGCCTTTTCTGAAAATATTATGAGAAACATTTGGTTTTTGGTATCTAAGTTGTAGTAATCCATGAATAGATTCTCTGTATGATAATACTAACAACGGTAATATTATTTGCATACGAATAAGTATATTTTTCATGTTTTTGAGAAAATCATGAGTAGAATTTCGACGTTTTGTAAGAATTGGTTAATAATAAATGTGCAGGTATGCGATAAATCGCCCATATATTACGATTCATCGTTAGATTTTAATCAAATATTGTTTTTAAGGATCAGAAATTATTAAC
>JALKBU010001012.1:0-18432 GCA_023091735.1 Trichomonas tenax | reverse complement strand
TTATATATCCACAGCATTTTAGATGGGAAAATTTTTCATTTGCCACCAAAATTAGACCTTAAATATTCATACTGGTGGAGAAAAATCGAGATGTTTGAGTAGGCGTAGAAAATTCAGTGACGCCCAAAATTTACAATGCGCAGAAAGATAAAATGAAAATCCGATAATAGAAACTATAGCATATTGTGAGCTCAAATCTGCCAGAATTGCAAATTGTGAAAACAGCTGATGAGTTTTCCACTGATTTTGAGGATCATCAACGCAGATGTACCTCTAGCCAGTGAAAGTCTAGTGGCTTGTCGTTCAAGAATTCATGAGTTCTTCGAATGTCAACGATAAATTGATGTCTAAAACTATTGCTGATATTTTTAAATCAATTCTCAAAGATTTAGGAATTTCTCGTCAATGCATTGAAGGGCATTGATACTACATGATATGCGAAGAGCATGTGTTATTGCAAATCCGCTCTCTTCATGAATTTGAAGATCAAGAGTTATTCTACGAAGAGCAGTTAAGATTGAATAATGAAAATACAACCAGAAATCCATATTCCAGGCTGTTAATCTTGCTGTCCTCAACTTTATACGATTTTGATACAGTTGAGTGGGGTTACAAATTGCAAACTGTATTTTAGGGGCTATCTCCAAAACCCCTATTAATTATTTTATTTGGTGAGTTCTAACGATTATTGGGATTTGTTGAGCTCTCTTGGAGCAGATATCATATGAATCGTCATGCAAAACAAGCAAAAGTATACAAACTATAGGAAGATACAGCGAATCTCATCATTCTTTAAAAAAGTCGAAATTTTGTTTGGCTTTGGTATCAATTAGATACAGATACGTTCTACTGAATAAGAACTTTTGTTGTGGACTCATCGTGGATCGATTTGTAGGCCTCATTTTTTATAACTTGGTAATATTGCAATTAACAAAGAAAATCTTTCTCTTGCTTAGATTGCTAATATTTATCACATGATTTTAAAAAGACGTCATTAAAATTGTAAAATACTAACAAATTTTAATTAATGCAGAAATTAGTTATCTAAAAGTGAGCTTGCAAGGATTTCATTTTTAGAATCATTCACACGTTAACAGCATCGCGTAGCAGCACTTTCATTCCATTCTCAACACGTTTATTTTTTTCAAAATTTCGCAAGTTGTATTTCGTGTTTAGAATCATTCACACGTTATCAATTTTAAGATACAGTATTATACGTTCTTTTTCACATCATTATTTATCATATTCAATTCTTCTTATTTTTTTTACCCCTAAATCCATTTTCAGAGTTAATTCACATTTAATATACATTTGGCTATTATCAATTCTATATTCTTTATATAAAACGTATGCATATATTTTTTTCATCATTTTAATCTTTATTATTCAGACTAATCTTTATTGTATTACTTTACACCATAGGTTACTCTATCCCAAGCAAATATCATACACATTCTATCACTGCAAGAAATTCTTTTTCAAAATTATATTCCTCTATTTAATGTTATTCGTCGTTTTTCTAAGTAGTGCTATCATATAGCTAACATGTTAGCTACACATGGAGAATATCAGCTCTAAAACACACAAATCTACATAATCAATCATTAATTAAACCATAAACACTGTGTCTAGCATGATGGTTTATTCCGCATGGATGAGAAATGACCGTGAGCACTCAACCAAGCTTGATTTGCTTATTATTTATGAAGTTGGTGACGATCACGACGATAGTTATGTAAACTTTTGTACGTTAGTTCACTTTTCCCTACGTACTATACGTTAATTGGTCATTTTCCCAACGCCTCGGGAACCCACAGCAGCGAAAATACAATCAACCGCATATTTTGTCAAAAACCCAATACTAAATGTAACAAACATAATGCAGTATTCATCTGATTTCAATTTCACAACACAAACCGCACACAAACCGTTAAACAATTTATTTCGTTTAAAAGTGATTTTTATAGAAAAAGGTAGGGGCGATACTGGCACACATTGTCACTTTTGTATTTGAAAAATTTGAACAAGTGTCACCTTTTTGTTTGAAAATTAAACCAAATGAAATCAACGAAAAGTATCCTCCAGGCTTACATTGACAACTCTCTTTTGTCGAGTACTATGTCATGGATCAGCCAGGAAATGGTTTCAAGTTTTCCCAAGGAGTTATCGGAGACTCCTGCGGGATTTTCTGAATTCGAAAAATTTCTGACTGAGTTTTGGGTTCGAGATTACGGCCTTAAAAAGGTTATCACACAAATTGTCGGAGTTTCAGCAAATGCTTTCATTGACACTTTCAAATTGATTGATTTAACATTTCCAAAAATTTATTACGAAGGTTCAGGCGATGATGAATCGAATGCTTCCAATCCTTTGATCTCTAGATTACCACTGGAACACTCAAAATCAATTTGGGGCAAGCTGTCGATTAATACTATGGTTGAAATCGTTAAAGCGATGTTCTTTTCAATACGTCTCGAGATTGGCAACAACGTGTCTGACGATGAAAAGACTTTTATGGCCAGACATATATACAGTTACATTGATTTGACCAAACCTGATCATATTCATCGTTTCGACTTAATACCAGGAAGCATATATGCACATTGCATTTCTGTCCTCTCAGAGAACAATAACACCGAAATTTGCAAGGAGTTCCTTGCAAGATTGAGCACCTTATTTTCATTTACTCCAATTCAAATTGAAATCTTCTTCAAAGTGTTCTCAGAAATCACAATCACAGAAAAAAATAACTTCAACTCAAAAGTTTTAGAGAATTATATCGAAATTTTTCAGAAATATTACAAGAAGAAAGAAGTTCCACCGTCTACAATTGAGGCGATGTTCCAGTGCATTACAAACTTTGTAGGCCAAATATTGGCTGGCGACCAGTCACTCTCTAACAGTGATTTCATTTATAAAGCAAATAATTTCACAAAAAGCTATACTGGTAATAAGGGTTATTTAGGATATGGCCACCAGTTCCATGCCCTCCTATATAACTTCTCCACACATAAGAAGATGGCTCAGAAATACGTTGATTATTGCAAGAAATACATTGAGCCAATAATTGGTGATGTTTCGGGTGGATTTTCATCCATCATTCAATTGCAGCAGTTTATTAACGGTTTAAACTACGCAACACCTCACGCTCTGAATAATGGTGTTAATTTCCTTTGGCAGCTCAACAATCCACGCGCTGATCAACCATTCATAGACTACGCAATTAAGACAGTCCAAGACTACCACAAATCGTTCAAATATGCACAGAATGAATTATCTTGTTTTATCGTCCAACTCGCTGTCATTACGGGCTCTAATTTCGTCAAGCACTTACTCAAATTTGTTCAGGCACCTTTCTTCCAGGACAATATGGAGGGTGTTTGCTTGGCTGTCCAAAAATTAATCAACAAAGATAGCAAATATCAAGGTGACAAGGCCGAAATCATTCGTATTTTCGCAAGGCAGTGCGCAGGAATGCTCGAATCATCCACCAATAGTTCTGCAAATACCAACCAACTTTTCATGTGGCAATCAGCACAATCGCTTTGCAATGAGTATGATATGGGCGTTGAAGCCGTCATCGCTAAGCTTCTCGATGCCAGCCATCCAATTTCATACAACATTCAGCCGACAAAGACTGTTCCAATGCAACTTAATCGCTGGCAGAAATCGTTGAGAATCAAGAACAAACCGGATGTATTCGCTGTGAATGACTCAAATCTTTCATTTACAATGAGTGATGGCATAGTTGATGAATCGATTTTGCAATTAACCTCAATTATGCCAGAAATTCCTTATGAAAACATTCCATTGAAGACAATGATTTCATCACTAGTATCTCTGTCACCACGAAACGCCATTGCTTCGATCTTAGCACTCGAAATTATCGCTTATAAATACACGAAGTTTTCCGAAATTATCAACATTCTCTTCGAAAACATGATCTCTTCGACAAATGGATGCTCAAATCTCGGTCTGTTTATTACAATAGTCATTATCCATCATCTTTTCGAGATGTCAATCGAATCTGACACAAGATTGACAGATGATGCTCTCACAAACATCAACTATCTCATAGTTGTCGGAATATGTGCTTCTTCATACATAATTCGCACAACAGCCATTCGTTTCGCAAAGTATCTCATTGAAGCAAAGCAACGGGCTTCATATAACTACAGAATCATTTACGAAATCATCCAAGATAACGAGGAACGTATCAACACAGATGCTTTAATCACAATCCAAAATCAACTCGATCCTGTGCTAGAGCCAGATTTACCAGATATTTCATTCAACGATGTAATCACCTCAATGTATGGATTCGTTTACATGTTCCACATTGCACAAATTGCCCATCACCTTGTCAAAGGAATTTCAACAGAAAATCGCAGCGGTCTTCACTTAGTTCTCACACAAATCATCAAAGGAAACTTAGTTAATGGCGCCGACGCAAGTTTGTCCAGAAATGCTACATTAATTATCACTAATAGCATTACTCCAGATTTACTCGATAAAAACAACAATCCAACACTCTTGATCATTCTCCACAGATTCTCCCGTAACAACGACGATAATAACCCATCGCAGCACGGCGCATTATTCTCAACTATCGCTTTGGGCAGCTGTACTGAGATTTTGTCACTAAACACAAAGGATCCATGGAGTCTTTATTCGATTTCCTTCGCTGCTATGCGTGTTACATCATCAGAGGAGTTCAAACAACTCAAAGAAGAAGACAAATACTTCCCATTCCTTTTGGACATTCTCGACAAGATTTCTAACCACATTTACCAGATCAACTTGATTGACTCCAACAACCAGATCAATCTCAAGCAGTTTGACTTGATGCCTCACCTTACTGGCTTCATTTCTAACGTTTTGATCACATTAAGGCACATTGCTAAGCTTTACTACTCCAACCACTCAAAGCCATTACCAGGTCCATTCGAATCAGAGGTTTTCCTCGATTCCAACGCCTTCGACAAAGAGAAGTGGCTTCCATGGGTCTGCTTGATGCTTCCAACACAGTTCGAGCAACTCGCAACAGAGACATTAAGCGATATGCTCAAAGTTGCAACACCAACAGAAAACTTATTGACTAAGTATTCCAACCACGCAAAGAAGTTCTCACCGCACGTTTTGGCTTCCTTCTTGCACCACGATATCAAGCAACTGTCAAAGTACATTGAAGAGTCATGCCATCCAAAGAGAATGACAACCAGCGAAGTTTTCTTCCAGGCCATTGCTCTCCTGTTCAAGCCATTCGTTTCTATCTCAGAGTGGAAAAACCACATCCTTGAGCATGGATTAGAAGATTCCAATCCAGAGATCAGCGAAGCAATCTTCCAGAAGTCAGGTGCTCTCTTGGCTATTGCTCTTGCTTATCTCGCAAACACAGAAGTCGAAAGAGAGGTCCACTTGAGAGCTTTGACACTCTTCGCTAATGTTGCCCTTGGTACTCTTTCAATGCTCAGACAGCCAGATAAAGTTAACGAAATCCTCGATGCACTCGACTCCATCAAGAGCATTATTTCATCAAGACACTCCCATCTTTCTGGTGGTGCTGTTTGCATGTTGTCAACAACACTTGCAACAACACACGTCTTCGCAACAGAGCAGTTCGTTTCCACTGTCTTCCACTTCATCATGAAATGGCCTCTCATTCCAGCCCTTTCTCAGCTTCTTTCCCCATGGATCACATCCGTTTCTGTTTCACCACGTTCTCAGGTTTTGAAGCAGGGCGATCCAGCATTCTACGCTTTCACGCCACTTAGCTTCATCGATGATGTTGTCGCTCTTCCATCATCACCATCAACATTCACTATCATTACAAAGATCGTCACATCGCAGGAGAGATTCACACAGGATATTCTTACAGTTCTCTTCTACAGAATGCTGCTTTCCGATGCTTCCGCTGGCGAAATGGGCCAGAGATCTGCTATGCTTCACGCTCTCATTAACACATGGCCAGAGAGAACAGTAGACTTGATTGGCGATTGCATTGGTATTTCCGGCTACCACTACTTCGCCAAGCACATCAATGATATCAGAACATTCTCGTACGTTGAAGTTATCGAGATCCTTCTTGCTGTCCTTGCTAACGTAACAAACATCCTTCCATTCCACAAAGCCAGAATTTTGGTATTCATTTTGATTAACATTGATTTGTACACAGAGTCCGCTGCTCCTCTCATCATCAAGTTCGCTCCTAACTTTGTCCAGACAGGTGAATTCGTCGACCAGCTCATTGGCGAGTTGAAGACTGTCTTCGGTCAGGAGTGCTTGAGATGGGCTTGCTGCTGCTCAGATTTCGGCCTTGCAACAAGAGGCGCTTTGTTCTATGGAAAAGTTTTGACACCAGTTACAACAGATGGCATCATTTCATTAACACGTGCTCTTGCCGATGCTGCAAACATGTTATATGAGAATCCACTCGCTGATGATGCTATCATGGCACAGAACTACATTGAAGTTGTTACAGAGACACTTTCTGCTGCTGTTAACAAGCTTCTTTCCACAGGCCAGACAGAGAACCCACTCTCAGAGCTCTTCTGGCTTGCAGCAATGCTCTTGCAGTGCACAAAGAGCCTCAACATTATCGACCAGCTCTTGAAGATCTTAGCTGCACTCTTGAACGATGAAAAGACAATGAAGGAGGCCGCAATTTCTATCCCACCATCATTCAATGGCTTCATTTCATATCTTGCTCATTCAACATTCACAAAGACATGCATTCCACTTCTTGTTGTTCTCCTTTCCAGACTCTCCAAGTATCCAAGACTCGCTGGCGATAATGGCGCTCTCCAGCTTGCAATCTTAGTTCCTCCGCTCGAAGAACTCTTCCCACTCGATGACAAATCATTCTTCTCAGAGTTATCTAACCACATGTCAGAGAGTGACCAGATCTCTAAGTGGCTCAAGCAGCTCGCAACAACAAGAGCTGTTAGTGCTCACTCATTGAAGATCAAGGTCATCGAGCATGGAACAAAGAACTTAACAAACGAAAGCATCGCTGATGTCATCGACATCTTCGATCACGTTAAGATGGCTCTTGGCAGACATCGTTACGATCCAGTATATCTCGCTTGCATCACAATCGCTAACAACGCAAAGAACATCCAGGGCTGCCATATCGAGCACATCGCAAGAGAAGCAGCTGATGATGATAACCCAGAAAACGCACCAACAAAGAACTCTTTGCTTCAGACAATCAACACTAAGGGCGCTGGCATTGCCGAAAAGGAGAAGGATGAGAAATCTGCACCGAAATATATCGAAGTTCCAAAGCCAGAGAGAAAGTCAGTCGCATTCTCATTCGATAATCCATCTAACTTCCCACCACTCTTCTTCTCAAGTGTGGAGGTCGAAAAGCTTGATAAGAGCTTAGCTGGAACAAAGACGTCTAAGGATAACAAGGAAGCATTCGACAAGATGCCACTCGAGCCATTCGAGAACTTGGATTCCCTCGTTCAGAAGATGGACGAATACGCTCCAGAACTCCTCATCACAGGAAGATATGAGGTTAAGTATATGGGTAAGATCTTTGTAGAAATGTTTAGAGATTATAAGAAGAACGAAGGAGATAACAAGAACACGGACAGAATGTTCTTCACAAGCGTGTTCAATCTCAAGTTGTAAGAAGTTATTCTGATTATTATTTATTTATAAATTTTCGTGGATAAATTATTTTTATATAAATTTTCGAAGCAAATAGAGATGCGCCTTTAGAAATACAGATACTGATATTTTGATTTTAAAATTCGACATTTTGTTTGTAAAAATATATTTTCGACATGTAAATAATGTCAAATTTTATTAAATTCCGACAACATTTTTTTGACACTTATGTGGATTGAAAGAAATGATTCACTAAATTTGAATTTTCGAACTCCAACCTTTGAACACATGTTGATATAGTCACATATATACTATATTATAGGTGGAATTGAAAAATAGAATATGTCTGATGATCTTTTTGAATTTTTGGAATTTTTCTTAAAAAATAATTTTGCCACTTTACATGACAGACTAGTATTTTTATATAAACTTTCGTTAAAAACACAATAATTTTTACAGAGTTATCATAGCTAATTAGACATCTAATGAGAGTAAGCCCTAATAAACTTATGTCCAAATTTTCATCAAATAAAACTCTTAATTTTAAATTAGGAATAATAAGATATCAAATATTTTCCAATATTTAATTTAAATATAAAGTTTACTGGTCCTGCAGACCCTACCTTCACGTCTCTGGTACACAAAAACACGAAAATACCACACGCAAACACTCCAAAAGGCGGTGGACAAATTGGCCATTCGCAGCAATGTTTCTGCTCGTCATGTGACTCTTTTTTGACGGCAAATCCACAAAAATTTTTCAAAAATCAATGAGTGATAAAGTATAATAATATGCGATTAAAATGTCAAATTTTTTTGGCGCCAAAAATATTTTAATAAAAATAATGTCTGCACCAGCAACAACGAAAGATAAGAATCTCACGCGTCTCAGGGAGGCGTCATCCAACTTGCTGAGGGCAGTAGGACGTGATGAAGCCAAAGCTGCGGAAATCCTCCCTTACGTTCAAGCTGTTACACAAAAATTAATGTCAATTTATGTTCCAAATCAGATTTATCCGAAAGGCCAGTTTGATCTTCCACCGGAGCTTCTTGTTCCACCTTCTAGAGAGACTCTCGACGAAAGAACGAGAATCGCGAAGCGTCTTTTCGGTTTCAACCCAAAGGACAACTACGTCATCAAAGAAATCGCGAAGAGGTTCGGAGGAACGATAAAGCATGGTGAATTGATAGGAATTGCATCGGCAATTGCTGAGAAAGCAAATCTGAAATTAGATCGTGATGCAAAAAGGCGCAAAAACGTCCTCATTCGCTGGTTCGACGAAAACTGGGAGACTGTTGGTCCGCTTTTGGATTATGTCGTCCTCGAAGACGTTCAATGTGAGGAAGAAGATCAATTGACTGACCAAGAAAACAGTCCTGAAGCCCCAGCTCAACAAGCTGCTGTTCCTCTACCTCCTCAGTCTGCTCAATCACCTGTTGTTCCTCCACAGATTTCATTGCCACCTCCTCAACTACCACCGGCTTCTCTTCTTGTCCCTGAGGGAACAATCGTCCCAATGAAGAAGAATAAGAGCGCTAGATACATCCCAATTGATCAGAATACTATGTTATATTGATTTAATTTGTTATTTGTTATATATTTGTATTAAAAAACGCTATTTAGATGACTGTAAATCCATCATTTTTCCTACAACCTTCTAAAATTCTTAATTTTAGATTTCATATAAATCAAATAAAGCTATAACCTTGCATTCCATATGACAATATCTATATTTCAAATAGTTATAGAAAATTCATAAATGATGGCTCTTGAATTCAATCTCATTTTTATTGAAGATTCATATCTCATGATAACATTAATATACTTCTATTTTGAAAGTTAATATGTTAATTACTAGATAAGTAGAAACATGTGGATAGACTGCTACCTAATAAAAAGGAGTTTTTAATATTATTATAATATCTTTTTATTTTTAAAAACCCTTCATGGAATATGTTATACACACAAAGTAGAGCATTTATATCTTTTATATTTGCTTAAAATTCAAGTTGAAAGTGAATTCTCCTTTGATGAATTATTTTTAAATTTTGTTTATAAATTTACCTGTTATACATAGTGTGGAGTTTATTTGCATCATCAAAAACGAAAAACAAGAAAATTATTATGACGATAAAAACGGTTTGCCAAATGTCCGGAAAGGAACCAGGAAAGTCTGCTTACATCTGTGTCGAGTGCGGCTCCACAGTCTGGATCAAGGACGGCACAAAGAACCCAGATGACATTCACTGCAATAAGTGCAACAATGTTCTTCTCATCAAGAAGAGACCAGAAGGAAACGTACAAATAGATGCAGTTTAATTTCTCCATGCGATCGAAATTCTTCTTAAATACTCGAATTTGTCCTTTAAAGTAAAAGAATTACTATTTTCGAAAAAATAAATTCTATTTTTCTCAAAATTATCAATACAAATAATTCCAAAACTATTGCAAACATATACAACGAAATACTTTAGCTTAATTTTTAGTAATTTAAAATCATTTATTTAAAAAAGACAGTTTAAGCTTTAATATATAAGTCATTCTCTAATGTAAGTATCTGCATAGTGATTGATTACCTCGTTTTGTGTTTTAAATTGATATATTTTGTTGAGTAAAAATTTCAGGACAATTACTCCATCTTGCGATAGTCCTTCATGTACGCACGGATGAAGCGAATTGGATCAACTAATATTGAAGCGAATCCTAAAATCGAAACAAAAACTGTTAAATAAGATGCGAGTGGAAGCGTAAATATTGTTGTATCGTCGAAGTACGAGAAGCATGACATCATGTAACCGAATGTTTGGCTGATTGCTAAGATAAATCCAATAAATTGGAAAGCAGTAATTGGTGTAGCAGTCAAAAACAGTGTGAAAAGAAGAGAGAAGCCGAGAATTAAGAACATCATTTGATTTTCTGGTCCGCCCAATTTTGGAGGAACAGCAAGATGGCGCAAATTCTTTGTATTCATGAAAATTGATAGAGACTGTGGATATTTGCAATGATCCGGTGGAACCCCGCGAAGTTTTTCACTCATGAATAACAAAATTGGCTTAAACATCATATAAGGACGAACAGGCTCTTTAACGACTTCCTGCCACGACATCATTGTTATCAGGAAAAGCAAACTCGTGAAAATAATGGAACGCAATATTACGTTCATTTCGAAATGAAAAGATTTACAATAATCGTCTTGTTTAAGGTTCTAGCACCACACTTTACATGTCAAAATCAAACATTGTTATGTAGGCCTTTCACTCTCAAGCAATCACAACATTTCATACAGTCAATCATATTATTTAAATATTATGAATATTAGTATATTAAAATTTTTTCAAAATGCATATAATAACTATTTTATTTGGTAATATGGAAGAGAAACAAGTTTAATGCGTAATGGTGAGTGTGAGATGCTATTAAACAGATTTTGATTATTTCAATTTTGTAATTTCTTCTTTTTCTTCATCTACTTTATAGATTTTCAGTCTAATGAGTGTCTTGTATACCTTTTCTTTTTGTGGGGAGTTTAATTCCATTTCTAACTCATTCAAAAGATCATTGATCTTATATGTTTGTGGTTTTTGTTGTTCTAAGTACATCAGGAATTTCTGATGTTTAGAATAGAAGTTTTTATCATCAAAGAACTTTACAAGCAAAGCTAAAGTTGATCCCCAAATTATTAACAAAAAGAGCCACTCAAGCATTATCACATTGCCCTGGAAGATGTACTGACCTGCAAATGCAGTAAATATAGTAGAAATTATTGCAATTGCGAGTGGAAATAGGAAAATCATTGGTCTAGCTTTGTAACGATTCCTAATTATCCTTTGCCTCTGTATTCTTTCAGATCTCTCAGTATCCTCCTTCTCTTTTTCTGCGAGTTCGGTGACATTTGACGAAGATACAAATTTTTCGTCAATCATTTTGTCACTTTTAATCTCACCTTATTTTAGTTCACTTGCGATTTCAATCTTTTAGACAGTAATGAACGAATTTATCAATATGAAACATACCAAATACCTACATAGGCTATTGGGACAACATAATTCTCGTTATTTCATTTATTCATTCTCGTTTTTCATTTCATGATTTTAGTATTATTTTTCCTTGCCTCCAATATAAGATAGTGAGTAAATTCATTATAGTACATCATCCAAAGAGTCAGCAGGTGAAGATATCCATTTCTATTGAGTAAAACATAAATTGAAAAATCATTTTCTGGAAAATGAACTCTCAACATCATATTGACATGATTTAGGAGAACTCGGCATGCCAGCGTGCGAGTGCATACAACTTCCATAACAATAACAATTTATTTTACAAAAGCAGTGCTGAGCAATATTTCCATTTGGTGAATAAAAGTTAACATATTTCCATCGATATAAAATGGACATTCAATGCTTTTGAAAAAGCATGAACTATGGAACATGCTGATGTCTGTTTTATTTAAGAGAATTAGAGAATTGGATAAAGAGAATCCATCAAATAAGCAATCAAATACATTATTTAAAGTATTTATATTTTTTGTTGGTTTTATTCCGTTAAATGGTGTTGCAGGAGTGTTTGCTCGGAAGAATAGAGTCCACATATCCCATGTGGGAGCATTCTGATGAACGCGAGAATGTTAAAAAAAGCATTTTCATAGTGGAAAATATTTGAAAAATATGAAATAGTTTTATTAAGAATTTAATTAAGAGTCTTTTTAAACATAAAGTTTATATGAACTTCATCACAGATATTAAAGTTATTATGACCAGTGGGAAAGTTGATTAAGAGTCGTAATGTAAACTTCAGAAAATATAAATCTAATTGAAATATTCTTTTTATATAATATATAAATAATAATTTTAATTTTCGAGAAGGGACTTTAGCTCACCTGAGAGAGCGTGCGACTGAAGATCGCAAGGTACGTGGTTCAAGTCCGCGAAGTCCCAATATTTTTTTCTTTTTTGAGCGCTGAAAACAACACAGATGGCGTCCCAGAGGGAGATCTATCGATTGGGAAAGTTTCGCAGCTTAACTCCAACTTTTTGCAATCTGATCATCCATATGAAAACTCGCAACAAGATGACGCCAAGTCATATTGCAGTAATCAAAGTTATAACACGAGAAATCAGACAAGTTTATGGAATCGTTTTACTTATTGATAACTCAGTCAAGTTTAGAGGAAGGACACTCCAAGATGATGTTAGCAGACTTCCCCCAGACATTCAATTTTACAATCCACAAACCAACACAATGCAACTCATAGAAGTCACTATCCCTTATGGTGAACTTAAAGATGATGGAAATGGCCACAAAATCAACTCCATCCAAGAGAAATACGAGAAGAAACAAGAGAAATATGACATACTCCTTACAGAAATTGAGCAACAGTTTAATGTTTCAGCTGAATTGACGGTAGTAGCGATATCATCTCTTTGTGTTCAGTTCAAGAAGTATGCGCAGGAATTGCAAAGACTGTTCAAATGGTCAAAGAGTACAATGAAAAGAACAATGAGAATGTTAGTCTATGAGACAATTAGACACTCATATCTCTTATTCTACAATATACTCTCAAATGCCAACGAACGTAGAACAAGAATCAACTAAGAGAATTTAGGAGCAAGTGATCATGAAGAGCCTTCCACGCCATCAGAAGATGAAGAATTACAAAATGAAGAAGAAGATGATGAAGAAATGATCACAAGTGATTTTTACTCAGAAGAAATTTAATTATTACATTATTTTAACTCATTTAGAGTATTTTAATCAAAAACTTATAATCATATTTTATTTAAGAGAGTACAAAAGTACTATGATGAATAAAAAGTCCGCGAAGTCCCAAATCGTTTTTTCCTTTTAATTTTTGGCACTTTTTTTATGAATTTTTTCAACGGGTTCGGCAAAAATGAAAATATAAATTTGCATTTGAATCTAGAAATAATAGATTTAGTTCTCTGATTTCTCTAATGCTTGCTTGAGTTCAGATGAGTCTGTTGGCTCAAAGTGAGCTTTCAAATCCTTACGAAGAATAATACTCTGGCTTCCTGCTGAAGCGGATTTCTTGAGAAGATCAATTGGTCTTGTGAGCATGGTGTTTGATCTTTCATGGCGTGGAATGATCGGTGGCTTCCTTGGAATTGATGGTGGGAATGCAGGTCTCTTAGATGGAGAGAGTTCTTCAAGCTTTGGTGGGAAAGATTCCTGAGAATCTTCACTGAATGTGCCGCTGTCATCTCTCCTTGGTGATCTTGGCGGCATGTTACTGATATCAGCAGCATTTGGTGAGTGATGCCTTGGAGGATGTGCAACAAATAACTTGTCGTCATCATCCTTTGTTGATGTCTTCAATGGCCTCATCGGCGGCATCTTTGTTTCTTCTGGCTCCTGAGATTGATGTGGCTGTGGGTGATGGAGCTGCGATGAGTTATCCTGGGTGATAGGCTCTGTCTGCTTGGCATTATTCGCCATTCTTGATGGGAATGCAGATGAATCTTCTTGACTAACAGTCATTTTTGATGGCTTCGGGTTTCTTGCAGCTCTCGTTGGGAATGCTGTTGTTGCAGTTTCTTTCTGTTTTGGCTGACGATTAGCGCGTAATGGGAATGCTGAAACTTCTTCCGATGTGTTCTCAGCAGGCTTCTTTTGCCTTGTTGGGAATGCGCTAACTTCCTCTGGCTGGTTCTCGGCTGGCTTAGGAGTACGTGTTGGGAAGGCATTTGTTGGCTTCTTCTGTCTGGATGGGAATGCAGAGAGCTCTTCTTCCTTGGGAGCGGGTTTTGCAGGCTCTGGAGCAGGATCATTCTTTGGTTGTTCCTGCTTTTGCGTTCTTGATGGGAATGGAGAAAGAGCTTCTTTCTTGGATACAGAGTTACGCTTAGGGAATGCATCCAAATTGTTGTTTTTATTCTCTGCGTTATGCTTCACGACACAACGACTGACAATTCCTGTTACATAACTCTTGACGAAGAGAATTTCTTCATTGCTCTTGGCAGCGTTTCTCGCTCTTGTTGGGAATAATTTTTTTGGCTCAGGATTCTTTCTTGTTGGGAATAATTCTTTTGGCTCAGGATCCTTTCTTGTGAAAAATGCTTCTTCCTTTGCAATCTCAACTTTTTGGATCCATGGACTTTCAGGCTTTTGAGGACTGCTGATTTGTTCGACTTTTGGTGTTGTGTGTATCTTTGTAACAAGTTGTGAAACTTCCGGTTTTGTGACATTTTCAACCTTTATTTTTGTTTCAACAACTGGCTGTGGAGTTTCTTTGAAGCCTGAGAGCGATGGGAATGTCTTAGAATTCTTGCGTGGTGATGTTGGTGATGGAACAGCCTGTGAAGTTATCTTTTCATCGATCTTTGTTTCGATTGTCATAAATATTGTTGGCTTTTTAGCTCTGCAAGCGAACTTAGAAGATTCGTACATTGCTTCTTCCTTAGCTGCTCTGCGTGAAGAAGACTTCGAACATGCTTCGTAGGCTGCTTCCATCTTTGCAGCAATTCCAGGCCTCGAAGACAACTTCGGAATAACATCAATGACATCTACCTTCTTTTCTTCATGCTTGATGAATTCTCTTGGTGCAATAGCTTCAATAGACATTGACTTTGGTGGAATTGCGACATTGAGTGCGTCATCAGCTTGTTTGACAGGTTCTGGCTTTTGAGGTTGTGGAGAAGGTTCTTGTTTCTTTTCTGCAGTAGCAGTTCTTGTTGGAAATGCTTCCTGAGTGGTTTCCTTTGGTGTTGTTTCTTCTGGGCGCATTGGAACCTCTTGTTTTGGTGTTCTTGATGGAAACGCTTCTTGAGCTTCCTGCTTGACAGGACGTGTTGGAAATGCCTCCTGCGGCTGTGGCTGTTCTTGTTTTGCAGCTCTTGATGGGAATGACTCGACATTTGATGATTTATATGGAAATGCTTCCTGTTGAGGTTGTTCTTGCTTAGGAGCAGGTGAAAGGAATACTTCTTGTTTTAGTGGTTCCTCTTTCGCTGTGCGTGATGGAAAAGCTTTTTGTTTCGAAGTTCTTCTTGGAAATTCTTCCTGTTGTTGTGGTTGTTGAGCATTTGCAGCTGCATTCGCCTGCGGCTTTGCTGCACGTGATGGGAATGCCTTTTTTGTCTCGTTTGCTGCAGCAATTGCATCTGATGATCTAGATCTCTTTGGAAATTCCTCTTTCTGTACACTTCCACACTTTGGGAAGGCCTCGAGTGCAGAAGCACCAGTAATATCTTGCTTTAGCATAAAATTGAATTTCATTGGATCGTTTGATTTCGCTTTATACTTAGTTAACGAGTTGGCTATAACACTCTGTACGTACCTCGAGACGTTAAAATCGCCAACCATCTTTTTTCCTGGAATTTGTGGATTTTTGTTGTCATTTTGCTGCTGATTTGGTGCTCCAGGCCTGGAAATAGCGTTTCTGGGCCTCATCGTTGGAAAAGCGGCCTTTGGATCTTCACCAGAAGGATTAAAAACTGTTGTCATTGAAAAAATGATTTTTTAGTGAAAATACATTGGCCATTTTTATTGAAAATATAAATAATGAATAACGTAATAATCCTATTTATCACGTTCAAAAAACTGGCATGTCTCCGGCCTTCGGCCTCTGACTTCGCCTAAGAAATTACAGGAGCTAACCCCAGGCTGTTACAGCCGAAAATAAAACCCTATTATAATCCTAAAGATTTTATAATGCAACCTGTTACAATGTTACAATAATAATACTAGTATAATCACCAGGGATAATATAAGGTTGCTATTGTCTGTAACCTCGTAACATAATGACACAAAAACTTTTAAAATAATATAAAGGTTTTAAACCGGAATGTTACCCGTTTCACGTCACAAGGTAGTTTACACCGGGAAAGCACTTGGTGTTGGCTCCGCCCCAGTTTCCGGGGCTACCCGGGGGTAAAAAAGGGAAAAGTGTGGAGGGAAAATGTAAAAGGGACCCCCTCTGATTTCGAGTACACTTCTGAATTAACAACGGTCGATATTAAGGGTGTGATTGTAAATGAACGATAGCTCCAGGTAAAAGTTATAATAATAAGGGACAACCCTAGTCGAACCATCAGTGGTAAACCAAATGGTAAAATCTGACTGTAAAGTTGGCGGATCGTATAATTTTATAGACTTGACATAAAAATCGTTTATTTGGCATAAATAAGATTTTTTGGCAGCATTTAAACTGGCATGTACAATAAGGTTGTTCGGGTTAAATATATTATAAAATGTTTCTTCAGGGAAGTTTATGGTTTCGTTGTAATCTTCTGGTTTAACTTTAATATCCGGAATGTTACAAATCATACAGATGAATTCCATGAAGCTTGTGTAATTTTTAATTAGACAACATTTTCGGTGGTTTGTAGCTTTTGAGCAAAATTGCTGCTATATATAATAAGTCTGTAAGTGCCGAAGTACATGAACTCACAATTGCTGAAAAATTTAATAAATTATATCCTCGTTACAGTGTGTTATTAAATTATATCAATCAAGTCATAAAAGATAATAACATAATATTTGAAGGTACAGAAAGAAATAATAATTTAACTATTACATTCACAGTTGCTGAATTATTACGACAGATATGTTTAATCAACGATAATCTCACATCTTTCACAAAATACCCCGATGATCACGACACTGAATTTTTAGAAGAAACACAAGAACAAACAAATATAAAAGTGGGTAAAATATATACTCAGGAAATAGATATTAATGATAAAGATTTAATGACAGAATTAAATAATAAGGCAAATGTCAACCATGAACTTCAAAACATCAAACGCTTAACGGTTCATGAAATTAAGGGATTTATGAAAGAAGGAGTTAGTAATATAATGTTCGCAGAACTCGTGGCGAAGTCACGAGTTCTGCGAACATTATTTTTAAATAATTCCCGAAAACACAAATTACAAAACGAATAATTTATTAATACTAATATTTACGATAGAGTTAGTTTTACAAATTAGGGTCCCCCCATATAGAAAATAAATTTTTGAATTTCTTACAAAATTAACGTTAAAATTTATTTTGAAATTCCTGACTATATAAAATGAAATCAGTTTTTTTTTTAAAATAATTTATGACAAACTAACTAACTAAGAAAAGAAAGCGAAAGGATTTATGAAGTCAGCAATTTAAAAATTAATTTTAGTGGTTATGAGAGAAAATCTATTCAGTTTTTGAAAAAAATAATTTATGACAAACTAACTAACTAACTAATGAAAGAAAGCGAAAAGAAATGAGGGTAAGGAAATTTTGAAAAATAATTTTAGTGGTTATAAGAGAAAATCTATTCAGTTTTTGAAAAAAATAATTTATGACAAACTAACTAACTAACTAATGAAAGAAAGCGAAAAGAAATGAGGGTAAGGAAATTTTGAAAAATAATTTTAGTGGTTATAAGAGAAAATCTATTCAGTTTTTGAAAAAAATAATTTATGACAAACTAACTAACTAACTAATGAAAGAAAGCGAAAAGAAATGAGGGTAAGAAAATTTTGAAAAATAATTTAAGTGGAAAATGTTTTACGTTACTTTATAAGTCAAGATTAGGATTTATGAAGTAAGAAATTTTAAAAATTAATAATATAAAAATGTTTTATTAATAAACCCTATACCATGTGTAAACAGTAATGTATGGAGGCATGTAATCAGTACCTGAACCAGTGTCGGCAGTGTTTCCGTAAACTAAATGAATGTGACTTTTTGCATGATCAATGATTAAACCCGTGTTGTATTCTCTGGTATCTGATGAAATATCATAACGTGAAATTGTTTCTTTTCCTCCGTTACCACATCCGTAATAACCTCTATTACTGATTAAATGAGTATGA
>JALKBU010001011.1:0-18457 GCA_023091735.1 Trichomonas tenax | reverse complement strand
CCACTTATACCACTGGATAGACAACTATCAATATGTACATGAAAGTACTTTCAAATCGAAAAAATATTGATCAGATAAAAAGTTATGAAGGTCGCGGGACTACACCGCAGAAGGAAAAATTTTCCCACAATTACGACATAACACATAGTTTTTCGCAGAAAATGAATGTTGTTGACCGAACGCAATGTTTTCTCACTGACAACAAGAGTGAAATTGACAAAAAGCGATTTTTCAAAAATTCCGCCATTTTTGATTTTTTTAATACATCCATTCAATGTCTAAAATCGTTGTTATTTCAATTTTGAAACACTAAAGTCGTACACTTTGGCTTTCCCTAATGGGTGAGGCTCTGTTAGTAAGATATATTGTAATGTTGCTATTAAATTTTTTCTAAAGAAACAGATGAAAATACTTGCATTGCGGCAATTTTATGCTTGGCTCGTTTCCCTCTTGAAGATCCAGGAGATAACAGAATTGAATTTTCAGAACCTATAAAAACCAAAAATTTGTTTATTTAGATGTACAAACTAATCGGATACTTAAAAATTAATCAAGAAGCATTCCCATTTACAAAGTTTAAGTTCAACGAAAAAGATAAAAAGTCAAATACACAGCATCCACTGATAGTTTCACTTTAAAAGAAGCTTCCTATGTACTTCAGCCAACCGGTGGAATTGAATAGAATCTCCAGAAACTGAAGATCCACAAGAGAGTGGTGAATCAACAGGAAATGAAGATCCAAAAAAAGGTGAAGGACCTTCTGAAGGTACCTTTGTCTCAGGAAATAATGAACTAGATAATGAAGAAAAAGGAAGTGCACCTGAAGGAAATAAATCAAGTAAACCAAACACAGGTTTAATCATCGGTGTTGCTGTTGTCAATCATTTTACACGACAAACTCAAAAAGAGCAACTCTAACGAGGACGAAAAAAGCACCGAGAATCCATAAACATTAATTATTATCTAACTTTGCAATGAAAGCTTTTTAACATATGTTGAAGCAAATGTACAGGAAATAATATCACTTTGGAATATAATTATGTTTGAGTGAATTGGAGCGTATAATAAAGAGTCACGAAAAGTGACGTATTTACATGGCAGTTCTAAATACGTCTTGACATGTAAAGTCTGCCATTATAACAAAGGGTGTTCTATTAAGCTTGATGGATTCCCTAGCAAGATTGATACGCACTCTGACAGGCTTGAAATGAACTCTATCAAGCTTGGAATGAACTCTAACAAGCTTGATAGATTCTTTAACAAGCTTGATAGACTCTCTAACAAGCTTGAAATGAACTCTAGCAAGCTTAATAGACTCTCTAATAAATTTTAGTTTTTTTTTTTGGTATAAAAACAAAAGGATCATTACAATATCGTATATATAAATCATTTAAATATTTAATAAAACGAAGGATACTATATTAGAAATCTTAATATTCATCTCAAAAATTTTGCAACTAAAAGAACATTCGCAATTTGATCCTGCAAACTCACCACTAATTTCAATGCCATTACAAGTGAATGTGTTTATATATACACCATTGGAGTAGTATGTGTTTTTGATTTGCGTAAACTTAATAAAATGAAACGATTTTGTGTTCGTGAAGTTGTATATGAATTCCTTTTCTTGACACAGATCTTTATAGCTATATTGATGCGATTGAAACTCCTGTGAGCAAATGCATTCTTTTTTATATATTAAGTCCGTCCAAACAACATTATCTTTAGAGCCTAAAAATAACCATTCAGTTGGGTATATATCAGTTGTCGTTTTAAAAATAAGCGATGAAGGAATAACTTTAGTAAAAGGAAAATGGATGGTTATTGTCTGATTCGGACTTGAATTTGCATCAGAATAAATGAAATTTCCAAATTGCAAGTATGTCTCTGTTCTTTTTGGATAAGACCCAATAACATATCCAGGCATTTGATATGAATGCCTGCTGACAATTTCGGTGATTAAATATTTATATTTTATACAATTTAAAATATGTTACTTTTTTGACACTTTTTGAAAAGTCGTCATTTCAGATTATTCAATAAAAACAATAACTGTTTAAATATTAGTTGACATTCATGAGTTAATTTTAATGCCCCTTATCACTATGCCAAAAGAATTAAATTCTACACTTCGTTGAGTCACTCTATCAAAAAAATGTCATAAACTATTAATGTTGAGGATCTAATATTGTAACCATATACATTGATAATAATAAGCACTACATGCAAATCAATAAAACATCATAATATCCAATTTAACACATTTCAATCATGATAATCAAAATATTTTTAGAGGCCATAATTATTACAAAGTTTCAAATTTTTCTGATAAACAATCAAAAATTTTGGATAAACGCTACAAAAAGTGAACTCACATACATAGGCTATCTAAATATCAGCAAATTTTTGTCTTGAACGAATGAAAAGTGACGTCGGAGGCCACATTTATTAAATCTTATAATTTTGAATGATTTATATTACAAAAAAATAAAATATTATATCTGTGCTATTTATTTCAATAATAAAAATATAATTTATTGTAAATTTCCAATTCAAATCTTATATATATTTGGATGAATATGATTACTTATCTCTTTTTTTTAAGGGACCCCTCAATATTGTGAGGAACACGCTTGTAGAGTACCTAGATTAAAAAAAATGTAGTTTATGCTTTTTATAAAATGCTGTCACGCCCGTATATTTCGTAAAAGTTTACGAATAGTAAATCAGTTCACTTTTCAAAATCATGTCTGATCCAATCATCCACTTCAATGGCAGCGCCGAAGAACTCGAGAACACAATCAAGTCCAAGAAGGGCCTCGTTGTCGTCGACTTTTTCGCCACATGGTGCGGCCCATGCAAGCGTTTAGGCCAACTCCTTCCAGGCATCGCCAGTGAGAACCAGGACGTTACATTCATCAAGGTCGACATCGATCAGAACGATAACGCTGCTTCTAAGTTCGGCGTTTCTTCAATTCCACACATCGCTTTCTGCAAGACCGACGGCGCAAGCTTCAACCAGGTCGAGACAGTCGTTGGATGCAACGTCGATGCTATCAAGAAGAACATCGCTCAGTACAAGTAAAATTATTATTCTTTCAGGTTTAATTTTGCTTTGAAAGCATTTCTTTTAATTGAAAATATATTCCGATAATGAAATAGAGATTGTGTATTGTGTTACGGCTGCTGGCAGAATGAAAAAAATGATTCAAAATATTTTTCGCAAAATACAGTTTTGATTCAAAAGCGACTAACAGAACTTCTAATTGGGCCGTACACTATATAGACATATATGCGATCCTTTCCTAATTTTCAAAATATATTCATCAAAATATTATTGTTCATGTTTAGCTGAAATCTCGATAATAACTTGCTATGCAACATCTATGTATAACCATTTATTACTTGATTACCTTGATTCTTTGGAATTATATTTTTGATAAAATATCAAGAATTGAATTCAAAGTGGAGAAATTTTTCTAATAATAATTATGCAGTATAATGATATTATAGATGTGATCCAAAAAGGTTTTATCTGTTTTGACACGTAAAATTTTTTTGACACATTTATCCAAGAAAATAAAACCTGAAATAATCATAGATTTCAAATTGTGCAAAGATAAAAGAACATTTTCTTCTTTGCTGAAACTCCATGGCGTCAGAAATATCTCACCAAGAATTCCATTTTAATTTTCCATAATATTTCAATGTTATATATTCGTTTACCTATTGAACGTATTCATATCTATTAAATAGTAATATGAACATTTGAAAATATATTTATTTCAACATGAAGAATTTATAAATGATATTTAGGAACAAATAATTCATACTTGTGTAACATATTATATTGCTCAGGATCACAAAGTTGTGTAATATAATATTTAATGTTTAGCGTGAATATTGAAGGAGAGTTAATAATAGATACACCAGATGGTTGCATATTAAACATGTTTTCAAATTTGTTTGTATCATCAACGTTACACTTTGTCAAGTGCTGAAGAAAACAAACTTTTACCAATATTTTGGCTAAAAACACGTTGGATAAATTCCAAAGATATGCTTCCATGCCAATTATCGTAATAAATCAGACCCATATTAGATTCATCTTCCTGAAGAGTGTTATTCAAATAGTTAGAATTGGAAACTTTATATTCATCCCATGTAAAACCGAATCAACATTTTTTTTTCAGATATTACTTGAGTGAAAATATTGAATGACAAATTTTGTTCATTAATACCAGCAAAACCAAAACCATAATTCTTAATATAACTTTTTGATAGATTAATGCTACAAGCAGATCCTTTGACTGATACCAAGTGAATAACACTGATTTATGTTGTGCAATTAGTTATTGATGATTCAGAAAATGCATTTCTTTAACTTTTTCAACACCTATAAGTGGGGATACATGACTACAGAGACTCGCTCCCCATATTAAGAAATTTGTCCATAGCGTGAATCATATGAAAATTCAATATTTGGAAATCCACAATTTGAAAATAAATAATTTGTGTCTACGGAAGGACGGACGACTTCAATAATATAACCAGTTGAATTGCTGGTGAAAATAACATGATCTACGAATACATTTCCGGAATCAGCAATGAATTCATTTTTATTTTTAAGGATATAATTGTTCTCAGATGGATAGAATCTGCTCCAAATCGAATCTGATTGATGCATTAGCTATATTAACGAATCAATGATGGATGTTGAAAGTTTCTTTAATTTTAATGATATTAATCTTAAGGTTGCACCAAAAACATTGATGCGTTTTTCATAGTATTAACAAATGTGACTGGAAATAAAAATAAGCTGCAGCAAACTGCTGCTATATCACCGGATTCAACAAAAAATTGCAAAAAAAAAACAATTTTTACACTGTTTAAGGTTCCTCTGTTGACGTCAACATTGTGCATTCCCTAAATTTGCGCAAAAATGCGCAAAGTATTCAATATTGTGCAGGTTTGACAGGTATATATACAACAGACTTTACAGTCGAAAACATTTTTTTGTAAACATCTCAAATAAAATAGGAGTGAACGATAAAATGGGAATTATAGATGCTATAATGATTATTTCATAATTTTTGGTCCTACATAACACTGTTTAGATTAGGTTACTTTAGAAGAATAAAATTTTTCTAATGCAATCTTTCAAGTGAATGAAAGTTATGGAAGCATCGAATTTCTCCAAATATTCGCATCAAGCATACAATATATACTTCCCAGGATAAGGAGAATCAATTTGTTGAAGCACCAAGGAGAAAAACAGCAGTAGGTCCAGATTTATAAATTTTTCAAAAAGAAATCACTAAAAACAAAAAGTCAAAAATATTTAAAATCCTTAATCTACATAGTATCCAAAATCTAAATCTTCAATAAAATCAGAAAATCAATTTTCGAAAATATCAAAAATTTGATTTCAAAATTAACAATAAATTCAAAAATAACATCATATGTAATATCTGTATATCGTATTAAAGTCTAAAAATACAATTTTGTAATTAATAACAATCTAATTGCAAAATTAATATAAAATATAGCAACTACATCATGTATAGGATTCAAATTTAAAATAAAATCAGAAAAACTGCAAAAAAGCAATAAAAACGTGACAACAACAAAAAATCTAAAAAATGAAAGACAACAACACAAATGGAGACATAATGTGCGGCTTCATCACTCCATCGATGTACGAACAGATTGTGTCTCCAAATTATCAAGACAGGGAGAGCATTACGTCGAATTTGATTGTTACAATTCAATCAATGCCTTTAGATATCATAAATGTCGATAAATTCCTCGAATTGATGAAGCCGTTAACGAAAGATCCAAATATGAAAGTGGTACAGAACATATACACGATGATAAAAACACTTATTTCATATCTCGACCAAAATGCAACACTTTACGTCCATAAATTAGTTCAAGTCGCTCTTTCCCTATACTCAGACACACGAAAATTCGTTCGTCAGTTCGGTAATGAAATTCTAACACAATTATTAAAATCGTTATCTCCAACAGCAGTCTTAGCGGAGATGGTGAGAAACTTAAACAACGCTACACCGCAAGTATCGGTGCAGGCGCTTGAGTACATCGAGTATTTGATACAGTATAACGTTGTTCCGTCCGCTTTAATGACACAATTTACTTTTTATCTCGATAATTCACTCGCTTCGCCACACACGAACATACAACAGGCCGCAACTAAATTTTTGACGAGTCTTACGTTTAGAGATCCAACAACAGCAAATAATATTATTTCTCAATTCAAACCGGAATCAATTAGCGCAATGGAAAAGGGAAAGATAAATCCAACGGATGTCAAGAGAAGGTCAGTGATTGCGAATAGAGATGGAGTTTTATCGTTAAATGGAAGATTATCACTAAGCAGACTAAAAGTTAACAGAGCAAGTACATCACACGTTGATCCATCAGAAATTGCACTCTACCGAACAAATCCAGACCAGGTTGAGATTCCTAAAGAAGGATTTGATTTTCAACCCGTTCAATTTGGAAATTTCACAGAAGAAAACAAAAATACATCGACATCTAATATTCCACCAACAATAACAGAAGAAATGCCAGAAATTCCTAAATCACAGATCAAAGAAGTTCCAAAATTATTAAATCACGATGTTCTTAAATCACCAAAGCGTCCTCTGCCTTTATCAGCATCAATATATTCCGAAAAGGTATCAAAGCCATTCCTTTCAAGGTCGGTTGAACAAGGATTGATATCAAATCCACCTCCAGAAGTTAATGAAAACAGAATGAGTCAAAGGAAGCTTCCGAATATCAAAGAAAACAGATCAAGTCAAAGAAAACTTCCTGAAGTTGAAGATGACATCAACAGAAGCAGCCAAAGGAAACTTCCTGAGCCAGAGTATATTCCTGAAGTCACATTACCAAGAAAACAGAAAAATATCGAACCAGAGAAAGAAAGCAACATTGATTTCACAGATCAACAGTTTTCGAAGACTGTTCCAATCAGTATTGGTGTTATTCCTTCTTTCGATGAGGAAAATAATTACGACAACGATTCACCAAATGTCGAACCTGTTCAAGTTCACCACAAACACAAAGATAAATCCACCAAGTATCAGCAAGAAAGATTGGCGTTGAGCAGATCAATAAGAGCAAGAAATACAATGAGTACCGATGAAACACCAATGATTTCACTCAACGATGAACCACTGCCAGAGTCAATGATAATAGAAGAGAATGTTGAACCAGCAAAGAAAAAATGTCCAAAATCACCTCAAATTCAGACAAAATTTGCAAAAACAGCAGTTATTGTCGGTGATCAAGCAATTCCTTCACGAAGCTCTTTCGGAAAACAGAAGTCACCAAAGCGTCAAAGCCTTTCAACATCAAAGGCGCCATATTCATCACAAGGAAAAAGATTCGATGAATTATTCAGCAAATTACATAGTGAAGAATGGTCCGATCAAAATGATGCAATACTGGAATTCCAGACACGCTTAGACGATTTCGCTGAGAAATTGAATGACAGCGCAAGAGATGTAGTTACAACATTAGCGGAATGTGGTGGATCATTAAGAACCGCTTTGGCCAAGAATGCTTTGAGTTTATTGTTGATTATGATCAAAGATCCAAGAATAGATTGTGCAGCAGTTGGTGAAACAGCAGGAACCTCATTGCTGAAGATCGTCAGTGCCGGTCGCCAGTTCATTTCTGCCATTGCTTGCGACTGCTTCGATGCTTTAGTTGATTGCATGAACACATCACGCGCGAGTGCAATGCTCATCGCTGAATCGAAGAGGAAACAAGATAAATCTAGAATTCGCGTCGCCGCATGCATTGGAATCGTTGCAAGGAAGTGCCCAGATGATTTGATTCTTAGACAAGTTTGTGAAACAATGGTTAATGATGCAAATCAAGAAGTTCGAAGAATGGCGAGAATGTCACTTGAATGTTTCGGATAATATATATTTGTTTTGTATTTTTAGTTTTGATAAATTTATTTGTTTGTATGGAATCTAATATATTATTTCACTCAAAAACATGAAATTTAAATTATATCAATAACATCAAACATTGAAATCAGCTCTGAGAATGAAAATATATAATTGCAATAAACTTTTGTTTTTATTTATACATATTTCAAGGAATTGGAAAATTGATAAAATAAATCAAAATAAAAAATGCTATTTGATAAATATAAATACATGAAATAAGTGGATTATGATTTATATAATGTAATTATAATGTGTAAATGATTCAATATTGATAATAGAATCATTTTTTTTTTCAGATTTTTATAGTTTATCATCAACATCATTGATATAGATTCTACACATTGTAGTTAACCGAATTTTTGATGTTACAAGGGTAGTTCACAGTTTTTCAGATTTCGATAAAAATATATTTCATAAGTTGATCATCCATCACTTAACAGTCCCTCCAGATGGTCTTTTTAAGCGTGTTTAAACACCTGTAATTGTTTAAAAGTGACATTTTATATAAAAAAAACCATGAAGTTATCTTCTGTTTGGTCTGACTACTTTTCTGATAGTAATTACACTAACACTATGTTCCAAAAGGACCCTCAGATAGGTGAAGAATGGAATTATTCCATATTGAACTGCATTTTCACAAATCGAATCGTTTTCATGAATATAGACAATAATGTGCGTGCATTGATCGGAAATACGAAATTAGATTCGATTGGACCTTCAAATATAGAAATAAGAGGAGGCGTAATTGATTTTTCGATGAAATCAGGAATTTTGATCCAAAACAAGATTTATTCATTGAACTGTTCAGCACAAATATCCTTCCATCATTGCTTAATACGTATTGATGAAAATGAGAATGAATATAAAACAATAATTGAAATGTCATCAATATTCAAAGCAGGTTATTATAGCATCGGAGCAATCTATAGAATTTTCTCTAGAAAGTAACAGAAGTGAACTGAGGATAAAAAATTTCTGGAAGGCTGGGATGCTCACTTTTATAGCATCATATTTCCAAAATTGAATACATTCCATCAAGAAATCTGGATAGAATCTCAACGAGCAAGTTGTAGTACATTATGAGCTAGTATTACCACTACTGGGATTTTTGTACCTTCTTCTTATATATTGAGATAACTCAAGTTGAATTTTCGCCTTTCAAGGTGGTATAGCTGATTTTATATCTTGTTATAAAAATTTTTCTGGAATATGTGAACCATATAGGGTGATTCTCTACCTGTCTGTGCAGAGTGTGACAGAAGTGGACTGAGGATAAATTTTTTTGCCGTTGTGAATTTTTCAAACATTGATCTCGTAACTAAATTTTGTTATTTTATTTATAACACAAAATTTTTATCTAATAAATATAAAGGGAATCATAGTGTTTCTTCACCATATTAGTAACAAGAAATTATATTCAATATTGAACGAGATATTAATTTTTCAAAATTGAACATTCTGCTTCTTATAACTTAATTTTCACAAAGCAGAGTCCAATAATATTAGTATATATATTATATATGTCCTATATACTATAATGTAACAAAGAGCAAATTGCAAGTTAATGACATTTTCTCGGTAAAAATGAAAATTTTGAAAAACATCAATTTTTAGTTCTCACTATCCAAATGCTCACTGGATGTGCATACAACAGTAGTATAAAGTATAGTTGGTTTGTATATATATAGATATACTTTAAAGTCTTTTGATTGGACTTTTAGAGTAGAAGAGTGAAGCTTAAAATTTGAGTACTTGGAACTGGAGCCTGAATATAAATATCGATATTTTAGCTTAAAAAGCATCAAAAATCTTCATATTTTAGTTGATGACATCAGTTAGAGCATTTCATTTTTGGCGAAAATTCACCTAATTATGCAAGCCTTCATATATAAATAATCAAAAGATTCATAAATTAAACTAAACACAAATCAGAACATTATCACAACATCACAATAAGACTCTAAGAATAAAAAAAATCCGCTTACAACCATAAGATAGAAAGGAGTGAAATTGGTAGAAAAATTTCCCTACAGTCTGACATGACATTATGTTATCTATATATATAATGTCATGTCATTGGTGAATGAATAACCAAGGCCATCGTAAACTATGTAGAAATTTCAATATCAAGTGTATTCGGGTCTTGATTGGGGCTATATAGGACGTAATAAAATTGAAGCAATATAGAAAGAGATCACTCTAAGGATTCGTGCTGCCTCGAGATGGTGAAAGAAGATGTTTTATTAGAGTTTCCGAAGTAGATATTTTGGAATGAAAATCTGAATTAATGTATACATCTTCAATGGATTGGTCAGCACTATGATTCAACTATCATTTATCGATTCCTAAAGAGGTGCGGAAGAGACTAAACTATTTAATAATATTCGTTTGCATTCACGCCCATAAAATAGTTGAATTTAAGAGTTTATTGACATTTGACAAAAAGTGCCAAAAATGTTCTTTTTGCTCTCTTTCGCGAAATGCGACGGTATTGATAATTTTTTTGATCAATATCCGCCTGGATGGGAATCAGCAGGTTCAAGAGGTGACTGGGTCGGCAGAGATCCATTGTTAATAGAAGGTGAAATCGCTTCAGCTTTCAATATCCGTGCTGAAGCAATCCATGGGTTCTTAAGTCTCGCAAGATTCACTTCAAGAACAAGGCGGGCATTCCATACATTCGCTATGGACAAACCAAATGATTTATCAAGAACATCGAGACTTCAAACTACAATCATCAGAGTCCAGAAGCAGCCTAATGGCCTATTCAACGTCGCCATTCGCCAGGCTTGGGTAAAGACAAAATATGACTGGAATTATGTTCATGATCGGACTTTGAGATTCCTTTTCACAGTGCTTTTCCAAAAGCTCGATGAGCGCGCCCTCACCAGAGTCTACCAGAAGGATATGGACATCATTAATCCAAAATTGCAGGAATATTTACAAGAATTGGCTTAATTCATCCTTTACTTTGTGTAAATATCTAAGCAACTGAATGTCTATAGTTTTTGTGCTATAAATCACACTTATCTTCTATATTGTAAAATATTTCAATTTGTTTTTTAAAGATTAAAGATAATCTTACGTGTTTTTATTCACTTCTCTTTGAACTATATTGTCCTACGTCATTTGGAGTGTTATCTTAAAATTGATCGCAGATTTTGAAAAAGTATCGATACGATTATTTTCAATTCAAAATAATTCAAGAATATTCGAGAGGACATTGTTGTCGAAAATTATGGAATTAGTGCTCCTTTCACAGAATTCACGGGCATTCACTTAAGTCAAGGTGTGCGTTCCATACATTCGCTATGGACAGGCCAAACCAGTTTTGCCGTACATCGAGGCTCCAAACAACAATCATAAGAACACAGAAGCAGTCAGATGGTCTCTTCCACGTTGATATCCGCCAAGCATAGGTGAAAACTAGCTATGATGTTAATGGTGTTCGTGACACAAACACAAAAATGTTCTGATCGATTATCTTCACCAAAATGGATGAACGCGCCCTTGCCAGCGCTTTCATGAGGAACCAGAATATAATCGACCCTCAGGTACAGCAATTTTTACAAGAATTGAATTAAATTCACCTCTAGTTTATCAAATTATAACACTTTTTTTTCACCAACAAATAAATTGTTGTCTAAAAATTAATCTCTTTATTTTGAAATTGTCACCATAATATGTATTCACTCAAATGCTCAGATGCTTGTTGTTCAACATATAATTTCAGCATCCCAATAATCAATATTTTTTGGCACTTTTTAAGATTTTTTAACATTTTTTTCTTCTTCTGTTAGTCGATATTAGTCATCTAAGTTCTAATGTACTTACAACAAAGGCCATTATACACTGCGTGATTTCAGTCTAATATAAATTAATGATATATTTGTTTATGAAGATAATGTTATGAAAAATTATTTAAGAAATAACAATATGTATATATCAACAATATGGTTCTCTGAGCAATCTAAAGTAATTTTTAACTTTTGAATTGAAAGTGATTCAGAGTTATTGATGAAAATTTTTGATATAAAACTTGATTTTAAAAATTTGTCATTTCAGTTCACTTCAATGGTTCTCGAAGAAAAATTACTTCTGAGGATCTTCAGAGTCATCGACAGCGACAACAATAAGTCATTGGATATGAAGAAGTGCTCCAAATTCTTCAATTATTTCAATTTTCCGGGTCCAGGATTGTTATCAATGTTTTTGTGGCTCCTTTTGAAGAAGCAAAAGGGAGACGAGGTGATATACGACGAGTTCTACAATTTCTTTAAGCCATTGGACAAAGTTTCGGACATGCCTACTTATATTTACAACTTGTCTTTCGATTACTTCGACATAGATAAGTCTGGCCTTATAGAATTCGTCGAGATATTCAATATCGTTAGTAAATACGGAGTTGCACGAGATATGAAAAAAGAAGCTGATTATTATATGCGAAAGTTTGACAAAGATAATAATGGAAAGCTCGATAGGACTGAGTATATGAAGTTTATTAAGATTTTCGGAGAAGATATTGATTTTTGAAAAATTGATTATAAAAATTAGTTGTTGCTAATCTGAAATCATACATATTACAATCCGTACTTTCCAATCGCTCTTTTTAGGAAAATATATTTTATTTGAAATTCGATAATTCGAAATCTAACAAAATATAACATAACAATGATAATGGCATGAATTTTAATAAATGATTTTATGGTTCTTTTTCTGATATCTTGATAATAATTTGGGAAGAATTGAAATTTAGAGTTTTGACCAATATAAAGTATCATAATGCAATATATATCTCCAGGATATTATATTTATGATAGAGCCATAATGATCTTTTGATAAATTTATGAGACGAGTTTTTCATCATTGAAACGAACACGCGAAAATAAGGAGAATCGAATTAAGGAATAGAAAGAGTATTTAATAACATGTGACACCTCTTGGTGCAGAAATATATGAAGAAATTGCTCCGCTGTAAGGAGCACAGAATCTTGTTGAACCATTATCAGAGATATGGACTGTCAACCTGACTCTTGGTGGAATGTACTTAACATCTGCCGATTTCAAAGTGAAAATGAGCGAATTAACGAAATTAGCGGTAAATTGAGCGACATTGATCTCCAATTCACCGATGAGAATGTCTCCACCGAAGATTCTCTTCTTGTATAATGCGACAACGAATGAAGATCTGTGAGCATCCATGAAATTAAAACTCCAGACCATTCCTGGCTTTGAACCGACAGGAAAGTCACATATATGTTGTCTATATGTCATTCTTGGTCCAACAGCTGCAACATATTCGGATTTTGCATCCATTGGAAACGTTCCAGCTTCAATTCCATCTATTCTTATGTAGATAGCCTTCTGGTTTGGCTTGTTGTTGAGCAGCGGTCTTGCATCCATCATGTAGGCCATTCTGTCCATTTGCTTCTCGGAATAATGAACTAACAATTTAATTCAATGAGATCTAAGTTTTGAAAGAAGTTTAGGTCATTGATTTGAGAGACATTTTCAAAATCTGGCTTCAAAAATCTTTCTAAGCTATGATTGCTTATATGATTTTGATGATAAATTTTGTTAAAAGGTATTTTTGAATGAAGTTTAGGTCATTTTGAGAGCGATGGCTAAAATAAATTTTTAACGATGAAACAATCCTCATCACAAAATTGTTGATTACATTGCATTGTTGTCATTTATTGTTAAATTTTGGTTAAAAATTTTTGTTGACTTTTTCAGTGGAAAAAATACTAGCGGATGGCTCAGGATGCAAAATACAGTTATTTGTCATGCGTTAATGCCATTACAACTGTTTTGATGAATAAAAATCTTATTTTTCGAAAATCTATTATAAAATTTGGGTAAATAGGCTTTTAATTGGAGGAATAATAATATTTTGAGTGCATTATGCTTTCATCATCAAGTAAGTTGATATATGAAACACCCATCAAGTTCAGAATGAAATTTCAAAATGTTGAATAAAGATTTTGTTTTCTTAATCGAATACCATATAGAGCATGTTGCTCCTGAAAATTTTCAGTGTTCTTTTATGATTTTATTTCAAATTATCACCATATTTTTATAACACAAACTCCAATCTTTCACAAAAGCCTCAGTTTCTGCGCGCAGTGAGATTTGTTGATAAGATGTGCACCCAGTAATAGACACTTCGGCGAGAGCTATTCTTGATCTCATTTCAATGGACTTTATTCGAATAAAAATTATTCCTATTAATTTATGCGTAATTCTTTTTATTGGAATATTCCAATAAACTCGGTATTGGAATTAAGAACAAAGAAGAAAAATTGGAATCTTGCATAACATAGATGCTTCAATTTCCAATTACCTGCAAGTTATCATTAAATTTTTCAAATAAAATTTAGTATAAATTGTGGTCAAACTGGGTATATGAAAAGATCAAATTTAAAAAGTAAATTAAAAACTTTTATTTTTTGTAGCAAAATGATATGGGGATCATCCACAAGGTGTCCAACTCTCAAAATCAGGCTATATTCTTAGTTATTGCATCCAATGCTTCTACACATTGAGGGTATGTCCACTATAATACTTGCAAAGGCTTTTATTAAATTTAACATGAGATCAAGTTTAATATTTGATCAAAAAGTCATAAAATAAGTTTGCCGTAATGTGCATTGAAGTACACATAAGAAATATATGCTTATCATCTACATTAAATACAATGTAAACAGCTCTACATTCATATTCAAATAATACCTTTCTTTTTATTTTAGCAATCATATCTTTAGGCTTTAAACATCGAAAATTTGTTATATGTGTATGCAAACAACTGAATTACAAATAAAGAGTTGCATTAAAAATATTTCGAATTTAAATATCAGCAAAATATGAAAGGTTCCAAACGACCATAACAAAAAAACACCGATTTATCTGTAATGAATGTCGAATTTATGTATTGGAATGAACTGTTGTCCAAATAACAAAATTTTAGTCGAAAATGAGTTCGTTAGTGGAACAGAGTGTATGGTAATCGGAGAGATGCACTTAAGCGAACTCTGACGATTAGTTATTAGGATCGGGTTTTAAAGTTAGGACGAAATCGAAAAAAGATTCATGAAAAATGTCACCTTTTTTCAATTTGTTATCGCTGATTTGATCTCGAATATATGTGTAGAACATATTATTAATCCATTTCTTCGATTTATTTTCTAAGAACATTCAATATTCAAAGAGAAAAACGCGAAAATCGTTTTTGAACAAAATTTTCGAAAAATTTGTTTATTTATTAATATAGGATGTATAGCAGAAAAAGTCCGATCAAACCTCCGTCACGTTTTGCAAATTGAAATAGTGTGTTTTGACACCCTTCTTCACTTCTTGGAGTATATAGATTCATTACTATATGGGAATATAGGGTATAATAAAGAGGAACGAAAAAGTGGCATATTTACATGGCAATTATAAATATTCTTTGGCATGTAAAGTCTGACATTTTAACAAAGGGTGTTCTATTGAGCTTGAAATGATCTATAACAAGCTTGATAGATTCTCTAATAAGATTTGCAGATGCTATAACAAGTTTAATTGAACTTATAAATAATTAGCAAATGTATTCTTTACAAATAAACCAATTTTACATGTCAAAATGAAATACATTTGCCATGTAACCGTGTCACTTTTTCGTGACACTGTATTATATACCCTACACCATTGAATTAGAATATGTGTAATACTAAAAAAATAAAAAAACAATCCACTATCGATATAGTGCGCCCAAAATGTCCTACAAGGGGTCTCAAAAAATTGAATGCTTTTGAATGGTATTTTAGTGTAAACTATTGAAAAAAGCTCGGACCTAAATTTTGGATGGGGAAAACATTCATTTTTTTCAATGAAATAATTAGGATTCAAATAGAAAATCAATAAAAACCAAAAATATAGGGACTACAATGAACATATATCATTTTCCATTTTATGAAAATTTTAGAAAATTTTCGTATATGAACATTTGTAGTCCTTTGCTTTACTATTTGGCGGACATCTTAAGGAGAGCATGCTCAATAATCATATGTTCGATTCAATAAATACTTTTGCCATGTTTTCGCTAACTTTTTATGATTTGAGAATTCGAAATCTTGCTTGAAATGATAATTAACAACCGTGGATAGGTAAGTATATTGATTTAAAGAAGATCAGAGGACTAAAACCTTGAAAAATTAAGGAATTCAATATCAAATGGTATTGAAATTTCGGCTTTTTGGGAATTCTACATTATGAGGATAATATGGTTCCATGGTGTAAATGATTTTTGGTGTTAACTATCTCCAATGGTAAGGAGACAGTGATTGATCAGATGTTTAACGTACGATATTCTAAAATGACCTGATTTTTGTTGTTCATGATCTCCAATAATTAGAAAATCTGATTCTCTGCTCAAAATTAGTCAAACATGAAATTTTGAAATTCTGTCAAGATGAAACTCACTATTAATCAATTTTGGTCAAATATCTTTCTTTAGTCAATGTAGCTTACGTTTATCATGTTATTTTCTCATTTTATTACACTTTCAATTTTCCGACGAAATTTGCGGATTTTAGGAATTTGAAGTAAAAATATCATCTCTATATTGAATATCATTCTATATAATAAAAATTAGCAAAAAATTAAACTTTGATAAGTTTTGAAATAAATACTATAAACATGATTTAATTTATGTTATGTTAATTTTTTTCGAAAATGTTTTGTACGTTAAAAGTTCTCAAAAAATTTAGATACGTCGGACGAAATTTTGTTCGGACTATAAGTAGTAATAGAAGGGGGTTAGTTGCCAAAATTTGCAAATGCATCAATGTAATCATTTATGATGTATTGACCCCATTTTTGAAGGATTTAACGCTTAATTTCCGACAGACTAAACGATTCAATATTACGGGCTCTTTGAGCCCTGCGGGTCAAGGACCCACAAGGCTGCAAGTTAATTTTAAATTTTATTTTTATTCTTACATAAACAGCGGACAATGTCGAATATAAAATGTGACAAAATAGATGAAAGAGTGATTGATGATGGAGTACCTGTTTATATTTTAAGATTTAAAATTTGATGTTTTAAGTTTAATGACTAACTAACTAACTAAAAAAAGATAGCGTAAGGATTTTATGACTTCGAAAATTTAAAAATTATTTCTGAGTATTTACGATTAAAATTTGATGTTTTAAGTTAACGAATGTGTCAAGAATTTAACAAAGAAAGATAAAGATTATACAAAAACTATTGAAAGCGTTTACCGATGCAAGAACTCTAAAACAGCAATGATGAAAGAACTGCCAGAAATATTAAACGAAGAATTTATGGTATGTGTGGAGGATAGAATGGAAGATTTATCGTATATTTGGAGAAATCAAATAGGTTGTGATTTCGTAAAGAATAAATCATTAACGCAAAACGTCGCGACCAAAGCCAAAGATGAAGAAACTACAATTGTTGAAGTTAATAATAAGCCATTAGTTGCTGAAGTCATTGAAGTTAAAACTCAAGATAAAAATAAAGATTTCAATTCATTTCTCGATTTAATCCCAAACGAATCCGTTGAAGTTAATGAATTAACGGAAATGTATAATAATTACTTTGGCGTTAATATTTCGTCAAGAGGTTTTGGAATGATGAGAAATATTAAAGATTCATTTACGAAGGAATCAAAAATAATTAAAGGCAAAAGAGTAACAACATATCAGAAGAAATAAGACGAAACACTAAAATTTTATTTTTAAATTTCCTAACTCATAAAATCCTTGCCCTTCGGGCTGGGGCAAAATCCTTACGCTTTCTTTTTTTAGTTAGTTAGTCATTAAACTTAACTTAAAACATCAAATTTTAAATCTTGACACATTCGTTAACTTAAAACATCAAATTTTACGTATATGCTGCCCAATATTCAAATCTTTACGCATAAATTGACGTAAAACATCAAATTTTAAACGTAAACACTCAGAATTAACTTTATTTTTGTTCATACCCCAAATGTTGTCAAAATTTGATGTTGTCATAGTTTTTAAATAGAACTTTTGGACCTGGTCCACTCGGTCCACCTGGTCCACATAAAAAATTAGCGAAAAAATCATTATTTCATAGTTTTAGTGTTCATAAATTCAAACATTGACACATTCGTTAACTTAAAAGTTAGTAATGTGATGTTCGCATCTGTCACGACTGCGCCGTGACTTCTGCGAGCATCCCTTTAAATATATTTACGACAGAATTAGTTTTACAAGTTAGGTTCCCCCCCCCCTATATAGAAAATAAATTTTTGAATTACTTACAAAACTAACGTTAATTTTATTTTGGAATTCCTGACTTTATAAAATGTATTCAGTTTTTAAAATAATTTATTTTTTTATTTCCTAAGTAAAGAATGAGTCAGTACATTTTTTATAAAACATTTCCCGAACGTTTACAAAAGTTATTCATGAATGATGTAAAACTGAGAAATACAAAT
>JALKBU010001010.1:0-18465 GCA_023091735.1 Trichomonas tenax | reverse complement strand
AGCCGCGTGACTTGAAGAACCAGAAAACTATCACTCACATAGCCAAAAAATGCAAAACAAATTTTTTGTTTAAATAATGGGGTTTTGTTGAATTTTGAGCTGGCCAGTGGATAATATATGCTATAGAAATGCTGTATTTTAGTATATTTGAGCAAAATAAAATTGAGTGCAAAAAACGAACATCTCACAATTATTTTTCGATTATAAGTGGAAAATATTACTAAGCACAATATGTAGAATACAAAACGCAACTCAAAACAGTTTTTAAAGGTTAATTTTGAAGGGTCCGGTTGGAGTTAATGCATATATTTAACAATGAATATGTATAGGGTATATACTGTTAATACTATTTATCTAATTATTTTTTAACAATATTGCAAATTCAGAGTGCCACACCTTCTATTCAATCATAAAAATAAAATAAATATGGAGTGTGATATATCGAAGCCTATTGATTCACAGGCGTTATACGCCACTTTAGTGGACATACAAGCGATTGAGGATCCAAATAAGAGCTTCCAGCATACCATTCACACCCTTTTTCTAATTTTCTCAAGAGTGACGCAGAATTGTGGCATTATTCCACAAGTTATCTACCATTTTACGCAATTCCAGATACTTTGTTCTGTCTGCATCTTCTCGATACTGTTATCTAATTATCGAAATGAAACTCATACGATAAATTTATTTTTAAATGTTATAATACAGTTCTCTATGACCGATAAAATGGATCCACACATATTCCAGCAATTATTTCTGATTGAAATACTATCACTCTTTTGCATATTTTTTTTCTGGCTCTGCATTTACCAGATATCCAAGAAAATCACGTTTAGCAACAGGTTTACATTCATATCATATGTGTTTTCAGTACTATTGCCACAAGTTTTAATGTTCCCAAATTTAGTTATTGCGAGTAGAGTAGTTCACAGAATACTTTTAGATGAAAGTCCGTGTATATGGTACTATGCAACCATCCAGTTACTTACAACATTACTATTAGCTTTTCAAGTTTATATCTTCGCAATCTTCAACACATCGCTCTTTAACTCAGTCGAAAATTACGTTGTTGTACCCAACAGAACACAAAACGCACCAGCATTTGTAAATGTCTTCTTGGTAGGCTTAGTTTACGATTACAAAACGGCTGTGTACGGGAAGTCCATCGTTGCAGCTATATATCTCGTTACGTCAATCCTCTTTTTTGCTAAGACACGGCTAATGATGCTCGTTTCTCGACATGAAATTTCTTCACATTTATCATTCGGATTATGTTATTTCTATCAGTTCTGCATCGGAGTGTCATCCATATACTATAACTACAAGAGCCCGTATCTGATGCACATATGGTTCACCTTTTTGATATATTTTGTATTTTATTTGGTATCGAGAGTGATAAATGAGTGGAGGATCACAAAAATGAAGCACAGAATACAGCAGGCATCGACTGTTGAAGATATTAAGATATCTGATGGAATAAGATTTTTAGAATATTGCTATGTTATGTATTTCTCAAATCCTAAGTTCTTATTGGACGGAACAATGTTCCAGCATTGCCTCAAAACAGAAAAAGATCCTTTTATTTATATTTCGTTATTAAGAATATTAAGCTGTTTACCAGCATCAATACCATATATCGCCGAGATAGAGAAAAAAGCGCTATCTTCGAACCCTATAAATAGATATGAACAATTCAAACTTTACGAATATCAAATTATTAAGAAACAGAGATCGAAAAATGTTGACCCTGAAGACTTCGAATACTACAAAAAGATGTCTACAGCCATTAGAAAGTTCTTTGAACTGATGAATTCGTGCGTACCAGTGATTCAACATATTCAAAATTCTTATTACTTCTTTTTTGGCTCTGCCATATCAGAATTGGAACGAAAGATAGAATATTATGTCGATCTGATGATGATAAAGCATCCAACAAAAATAATGTTTTTGAAATTAGCTTCACCCTTTTATGAGAGATGTACAACGGATACAATGAAGGTTGAACAGATAGCGAAGATGATAGGCTTGTGCTCGGCGTATCAGGAAGATAATCCATTGTGGAGAGAAATGAACACGCAAATTGTTTTCTTCAGCCAGAAATATGAAGGAATCGATGAGTCAAATGAATCTAATTGCACAACTGAATCAAAGGAAAATAACTGCACATCAGTTAAATCAGCTATTTCTAACGAAGCACTTCGATTAGACTCAAAGCATTTAGCAGTAACATATTATTTGAACTTATTCGCAGGAATCGCTTTCATTGGATATATTGTCTTTATTACTATTGGAACTGTTGCTTTTAATTCCAACATAGATGGTGTTGTAGCACTGACAAACGCAGTTAATTACAAACAAGCGAGCTTTGTGACTTTGATTATTAATTCTCTCAGACCTTGCAGAGGTATTTATGACAATGCTGAAAACCGAGCTAACATTCAGAATTTTAATGATAACTATATATTAGAATACGCGCATTTTATGAAAGACTTTATAAATATTATATCATCGAGTTCAATTCTCAATAGTTCGCTATGGGAAGTGTTTGGTGGCAATTATATTCAAACCGTAACTATTGATGGAGACGAGTTTACATATTCATATATGACTATTGGAACACGCATTGCCTCAATGATTCAGAACTTTATCATGGCACCAAAGTGCGAAGATAGTCCATATTATTTGAGCACTCAAGAGAATTTGTTGAATTTGACTGACTGGTTCAATCAGTTCCTTGACAAGTTTAATCCAGCACTTGTAACTGTTTTCAACGATATGGCAGAGAATTATTTGTTATGGGGAAACATTGCTGACTTGTTCATTATTCTTTCCGGTGTAGTATTCATCATTGCTCTCATTGTTTATAGACTGAAGCTGTCCCACATCAATAAAACTATCAATGAAGGTGTTGCTACAAATGAATCAAACATAATGACAAAAATTATAAGCGGCAATCATAAGAGCCAAAGATATTACACATGGGTTATTATTATACTATTTATGATCATGTGTTTCAAGTATTTTTTCACTTTCTTTGCTTTAATGACAACTGCGACAGATACCCTTCAAACATTATATTCGGCTTTGGATGATATGTTTAGAGAAGTTACTCAATTGTTTTATATATCGACTGCAATTACAACAACAAGGATTGGAATTTTAAATGTGAGCCAAAAAAATAGATCGAGATCTGTAGTAGAAACAACAATGAAAATGATCATGAGATTGAATAGAGCTAAATCGAATAATTATCCTCTAATTTTCAAACTTTCTAGGAATCTTGCTTTATCATATTATACAGATGATCCAAATCTAATGATGAATTATTCCGATGAAGCTGCGGACACAATTTTGAATGAATTGATTCCTGCTGATAATCTTTACATAGATCAACGAAATCAAACTTATCAACACGATATATTAATAGGAACATTTATTCAAATAGCAATTCATACTTCAGTTGTTTCCATTGCTGCTGTTATTATTACATTTATTAGTTATGTGATGTCTGAATTTGTTCACTCTATTCTGTGTACAGAGATGATCGCTTTGCTCGTTCCTTACGTGAGAACAGCAGTTAGTGAAGATGGAAGTAATTCAGTCAGTGGAATGAACGAAAACATTTTTACATTAGATTTAATTGGATATCCAGCAGCTATTATCGATGAGAATGATGAAATAGTATTCGTTAATCACCGGTGGCTCACTGCTTTCAGCGGTGACATGCAGGACTTCATTGGTGAGAATTATAAAATAATCAAAGAAGTAGAATTCAATATTCACCCATATGTTCTCGATGGATTAAGAGTTGCTATTATTGAGCGCTCCAGAGAGATGACGGCTTTAAGAGAAGCAATTGCTGAAAAAGACAAAGAATACCAATCAATGATCCAAGTTTTGCATCCTTTGGAGGCTTTCTCACCAGACATGAAAGATAGAGATGCTGTTATATTAAGTCTCGTTTTCACTTCATTCAGCGAAGGAGATAAAATGTCTGAAGTCGATTCATGCAGTTATGAAGTTAGAACAATCATGTTTGCGCTCAAAGAATTCGCAAAAGATTTTCAGCCGCGATTCTTAACATGGTCATTTGGTGAATTGCAAATTGTTTTTGGTATCTGTGATGAAACAGAGCCATTAATCCAAGCTGCTATTGCTGCTCTCAACACGGCTTTCTTTGCTATACAGAAAGCATTAGAATTAGAAGATATTTTCGAGCTATCGATCGCCGCGTGCATCATGCACGGAAAATTCGCTGATTGCGTTTTCGACGGAAAAGAAGCAAGGTTGCATCGACAGCCTAATGCGATTATTATATCCCCATCTATCTCAGATCTTCTCACTGACTACATCTGCGACATCGCTTTCGTTGTCAACGGATTCATTACTATATACGTGGATGTAAGAGATATCAAATTAGTCGAAGAAGAGGAAGAAGATATGGATTTAGACGGAATATACATGAGGCTTGAATAAGATAACACTCTTATTTTATGAAATGATAATTAATTATCAATAATATCAAAAACGAAGCCCGAAAATTTAAATATTTGTTCATTTCCTGAAAATATATTGATACAGTAATAGGTGATGATCAAAAACTTGATGTTTAAATAGAGATACATTTTAATACAATATATATAATAGGACCGATCTATAAAATATCATATTTAATAAACAACATTAGATATATCAAACTAAAAAAACAAATCTTCTTCATCGAAATTAAAGTAGCTGTCAAATAAGGACATATCTGCAGCATTTTTATCCTGCGGCATCGACCTTGGGTCTGGGTTGCCTTGCTGTGGCATAAACATCTGCATAGGCATGTAATTCTGCGTCTGTGGGAAATTTGATTGCTGTGATGGGCAGTCTTGATGGTGGTACTGGGAGGGCTGCATTTCTCCGTGGAACTGATTCTGTTGGTAGTTTTGGAAGGAATTCTGTTGCATAGGTTGCTGGTAATTGTAAGATGTCTGGAATTGACTCTGATATTGTGGATTCTGTTGAGGCTTGAACTGTTGCATATTCTGGTATTGGTTTTGGAACTGTTGTTGATGAAAATCTTGCGAAAATCCGTAATCGGTTCTCTGCATGTACAGATATTGCTGCTGATTATACTTCTGATTCATTGCATTTTCCTGCTTCGCCTGCACATGAGACTTCTGAGCGTAAAAGTCCTCACGTGGTGGTTCGTGAAAATTCTGCTGATCCTTCGGGAACGAAAGGAAACTCGGTGGAGTGTTATCTGCTTTATTCTGTGGTAATCGGCTGAATAACGAGATTGATGGTTGAGGAGAGAACGAGATTGGACTTTGAGCGACTTGTGGAGTTGGCTGAGAGGTAGCTGCGGGCGTAGGCAACTCCGAAGCCGCTCCCTGAAGATTTAATCGTAGAAGTTCGTCAAAATATTGAAAATTTGCGGCAATAAAATACATTTTTCCTGGAGAGCAGCGTTTTAACGGCTTTGGTGGGTCAAGCTGCGCAATAACTGGTGCAGTGATGTTACCAAATAGCCTGGAATTAAGAGAACGCATGTGTTCCAGTCGATGAAAATAATGATTTAATAAACTTGGCGTTATATTATTTGCTTTAGCATCAATTACGCACCTACGAATGATTTTACGCTTTTTGGAATCTTCCAGCTTATTTGCTTTCATTCCAGAAAAGTTGTATCCTTCAAGGGCATAATCGACACCCTTCATTTATTTACAAAAATGTAAACTTTTTAATTGATTGAGAAAACAATTATCCTGTTTTTCCTCCAGATTTTCTTGTATTTGTTTTTGTTATTGATTTTTGTTTCTATATTTCCGCTTTAAAGATTTTAGTGGGGAAAAGATATTTTCAAATTTAAAAAAACATCATTGAACTATTTTACTCCGACATTTTATTTCTTTTCTCTAAGCTATAAATCAATCTTAAAATATTTGTTGAAAATATGGGGAAATTATGATATGATTTCAAAATATAATAATCTAACAAAAATTGTAGAATATGGACATTGAAAATAGTTACACTTTGAGATAAACTAACAAAATACAAAATATCATAGCTTATACATTTGTTATTAGAAAGATTTGATCATCTTCGGCTAATGGCGCTCATATTTTGCCATCCAACGTCAATACCTCTGCTGCAATGATTTATCCAAGCTATATTAGTTTATTTACTGAAGTTTTATATTTGTTCAGTAAATTTGTTTATTGATTCTTGATTATGGTACAAATAGATAGTGCACATTGTGTACAGCCTAAATATACCTATAACTTTTGATATTACATAACAAATTCACTCTTGAAAATTTCCTAACATTGTATAAAGCGGAGACATATATCACGGGTTTTTATAGGCCAAAATATGATGAAATCATAGAAAATTTATGGCAGATATTGAATTTTCCAAAATTTCAAAAATTTATCAATTTATCAATAGAAAAAAATGTACATACACGATATAAAACACAAGATCATTACTGCTGCTCAGTTCGCGACTTCCAGACGGCAAGATTTGATCTAATTTGGTCAACATTGCACTGAAGCGGCGGCATTGCTCTTGCAGCTGCCTCGAACAGCGGCAAGCAGACGAATGTGTAGAAACCTATCTGTGACTTCGGCTTGTTGAGGTGGCTTCTGTCATTCAAGTCAGATGTGTAAGACATACCTTGTGCCATTTCTAAGTCACCCTGCCTGAAGAATTCTTCGCAGAGAACGTCGCACCACTTGTCGGCCAGCTCGAATGGTCTAGAAACGTTTGAAATATCTGCACACTTGAGAACGAGCTCTAAGTAGTATGGAATGTCATCTGGATTGTCAATTGAAAGCTTGTTCTGATCCATGATGGCATTGATCTCTTTGAGGAATGTGAAGTGTCTGGCCATATCTGTAGCGAGAATGAGGTTGATGATGATTGTCCAAATCTTCTTGTACTGCTCAGCGTTGAGCTTGGCGAAGATGTTCGTTTCTTCCTTGGAGATAACGGAAATTGCCATAGCGCAGTGGTGTGTTTCCATAACGGACTGGTTCTTGAAGAGAATACCAAGTGGTGTTTCGGCCTTGACGTTGTAGACGTTTGTGAAACCATCGTGGTTTGCATCGTGGCAAATAGCGGCAACTAACAAAGCGAAGATATCGAATTTCTGAAGCTTTGGAACGATTCCTGATGTTTCCAACTCGAATGTAACGTATTGTGTAACATCGACAGCGTGACGCCAGTTGTGGTATGGAACTTTCTTATATGTTGATGAGATAGCAGACAAGAATCTGAAGAATTTCTCGTTGGAGATATCAAATTCTCTCAAGAGATCGAAGTGGTTGAAAATGCCGAAGATGACCTGGAACCAACCAATTGGGTTGTTATCCCATGACTGAGCATCGAACTCTCTGCAGATGAAGACCTTCTCGTCCATCTTGAGTTTCTCTGGAACAGTGTATTCGCCTCTCTCTTCTGGCTTGATCCAGTCCTTGATGCCCTTCTCGATTGTGCCGAGTGTTGCAATTTCTCTGAGCTCGGATCTCTCCAAAGAGATGGCAGCGAAGACAGCGAAGCAATCGATAAGTTTAGCATCTTCCATCAAAATCTTGGAGCTGGATGAGATTTCCATGACACCGATGTACTTGCCGCTTGTTGTAAGAAGTGGGAAGATGACAATGCTCTCACCATTCTTCATTGCCGAAGAAACAGAGTTTGTGCTTGCCAGTGATGAAGAAGAGTTTGCGTCGAAGAGAACCGAAACTCTGCTGGATGACGAAGAGCTTCTCTTGCTCATCTTGAGAGATGTGCCCTTGCTGGAAGCTGTTGACGAGGAAATATCAGCATTGGCTGTTTCGCAAGCAACAATCTCTTGGACTTCTGTCTCGTTGAAGATCGTCGTCTTCATGTACTGCTTCATCTGTGCAGCGAACAACGTGCCGTGATTAATTGGATCACCAATAGACTCGAATGGCGTGAGTGAGCCATCCTGTTCTGCAAGGAAGATTGTTGCTCTCTGTGCGTGAACGACAACTTTCGCCTGAGAAAGAATCTCACTGATAACTTCGTTGATAGACTTTGTCTTGTTCAAAGAAGCGCTCAAGTCGACGAATGATCTGAGCTGGCGTGTAAGATCGAGAGAAGCCTGGTAAAGTCTAGCGTTATCGAGAGAAATACCGCAGAAAACGTTGAAAGCGACCACCATCTTCAAGTCTTCATCATCGAAGCAATCGTCATCAATCTTGTTGATCATTTCTGTAACACCGACAATGTCGTTTCTGTTGTTGTAAATTGGAACAGTAACGAGGTTGCGTGTTCTGTAACCAGTCTTCTTATCGACGGACTGATCAAAACGTGGATCAGCGTAAGCATCAGGAATGTTGACGATATTTCCTGTTGTGACTGTGTAGCCGACAATACCACGTGACATTGGGATGCGAATGGACTTGTTGAGACCTCCTTGGAAACGTGTGATAAGCTCCTTCTTCTCGTTATCAACGAGGAAGAGAGAGCAGCGCTCTGTGTGAAGTAATTGACAAGCTCTCGTCATAATCATTGGGACAAGTGTATCAATATCAAGGACGCCAGAAAGTGCTTCAGCGACTTCAAGAAGAGCTCTAAGTCTCTCGGCAAGCAAATCACCTGCATTCTGTTGGTCTCCTTCTGTTGAGAATGCGTGGCTAATGATGGATGAAAATCCAAGAAGTTTGGCACCATCGGATGCGCTAAATGATCCCTTTTCTGGTGCACGAAGAACAACTGCATAAATCGCTTCATCAGCGATAACAGGCTGAATGAGAACTGGACCATCTTGTTTACCATCAATGTGCTCATCGTAGCCTTCTGCAGACATTATACGCTCGAGATTCAACTGAATTTGGTTCTTAAGTGCGATCGTTGCAATACCTGCTGTGCCATTGAGTTTTTCGAACTCCTGCTTATCGCGATTGTAAACTCCATAGCTCTGGTCAACAGTGTTCAGTGAGTAAAGGTCGACTTTCTGACAAACGAAGAAATGACGTAATTTATCAACAACAACAGAAAACGGATTGGATCCCTTCTTCATCTGTGTGATAGAGATTGGGAATAATGGATCAATCTCAGGCTGGAACAAAAGTGTTGAATAAACTTTGAATTTCTGCGCAAAAGCCATTAAATGCCCGATTTCATCGGACGAAAACGTCGGAGTGTCGGCTCTGCGCGTGAATTGAACGATCACGAGGACTTTGTTCTTGCGATCAGTTAATGGGAGGTATAATAACGAACAATTAACTTCGTCGATGTTGGGGTCGAAAAAGTCGTGAATAGCCGGATTAGGGCATGAAATGACTTCCTTAGTAGAATAACAGAAGCTGAGAATTGAGTTTTGGTAATTTGTACTTTTTGATAGCGTTGGAGAATAAAGGCGCTGAGATTTTTCGCGGTTGAACCATGCAACAACATGCTGACACGGGATGTAATTGGATAACGCTAATTCTATTGAGCCAGCTAAAGAATATTTTTGTGAAAACTCAAATAACTTATCCATTGTCTTTCCTGGTGATGTTTTCAATTCTGTTTTATGAGATAACACTGTTGGCGATATATTGGATGTCTTTTGGTTAGATTTGACAACAGGAACAACATTTAATGTGTAAGGATTGTATTTGCGTGGATTTGTGTTGCTCATGCGTGAAAAGGAGCCGCCTGGGTTCTGGACAACGCCGTACTTCCTGGGATCAATGCCGTAATGCCCACGACGCATGAAAATAAAAAAAAACGAACCTCAAAGAAAAAAATTTACAAGTTCTGTTTTCGGTTTTAGATATGTTTTTAAAGAATTTTCATCAAGATGTAATTTTTTTTGTAAACGTTTCAAAATTAATGAAGAAACTATCTTGCTTTGATTCTTCGTCTATAGACTGCTTTTTCGTTATATTTTCTATTTATATCTTCCTTAGACTCAAAAAGCGATAATTTACAAAAAGATTCGACATCATTGAACAACAATAGGAGAAAGCAGTGGATAACAGACGCCGAACTATGCTTCGCTGGCATTTGTCTGATCCAAACCAGCACAATTACCCATTATACACCAAAATTATCATGATCTCATAATATTTTTAATAAATCATGCCAGCTATTCATAAGTTACATTAATGTAGTAGGATATGATGGTAAATACAAAGTTCTAGGCATCAAACAATATGTTTTGTTGTCAATTGTCTTAAATAAGGCAAATTTTTATCAAGTATAGTGATTACATGACATAAACATTCAAGATATTGTTCAAATCTTGAGCTTTTGGAATTATGATATACTTGTCATAGATAAAATAAATCTAAAATATAAACAAAAAATAAGAAATCCGAAATAACATTAACAAAAGTTAATATTATAACTTTTTGAGCGAAGGGTTATTTATTTTTCTTGAAGTATTGTATGAATCTGTAATACAATTGGTATATTGCCGTCTAAACGATTTTGTTTAAAATTTGTATTCCATGGATTGATACCAATTGTTTAAGAATATTGACTTAATTTTCATTTTTAAAGATGAACCTAACATCAAAAGAAATGACCTAAGGATTCTGTTTGAAAAAAAAAACTTCAAAAATTAGTGATGTCATCTCAGAACAAAGATAAGAGGAGTAAGCATGAATTATTCCACGAGCCAAAGCTCAACAAGAACACGCTTCTCGGAAGCACCAGGCTGCAAGAGAAAGAACAAGCGGAAGAGTCGAATTTAAGAAGACATACGAAAACTCAGCAGCAACTTGTTGAGGAATATATCAAACTCGAAAAGAAATACAAAAAAATGAAAAATTCTGTCGAAGCTATGGAAAAACAAGTCCAAGATTTACAACTCGAAGTAGAAGAGAGAAGAATGCAGGTTAAGGGCAATTCCAACGAACTCTCGCCTTCAAAGTCTCCATCCAAGAATCAAACGCAGCCTCCGTTCGAAGATTCGGATGATGAAGATTTAAGGCCAAAGAAATCCAAGCAAGCGAAACCACCCAAGTCATCTTCAGATGAAGAGGAGGAAGCTGTCGAAGCTAAACCACAAAAAAAGTCGAATACAAAGAAGCCAGCTAAAAAGTCTCTTGATGACTCAGAAGCAGAGGAAGAAATATCACCAAAGAAGTCTGGTGGCAAGAAACCAACTAAAAATGCTTTCTCTGATTCAGACGAAGACGAAGAAGTTCCTCCAAAGAAATCTAATGGACAGAAGCAAACGAAACCAGCCTTCTCTGACTACGATGAGGATGAAGAGCAACCAAAGAAGCCAGAGATTAAGAAATCTGGCGGAAAGAAGATGTTCTCTGATTCTGATGAAGATGAAAAACCAGTGAAGAAATCTTATGATCAGAAGAAACCGGCTAAAAACGTTTTCTCCGACTCTGATGAGGACGAAGAGCCACCAAAGCAGCCAGAAGCCAAGAAATCTGCAGACAAGAAACAGCAAAAGAAGCCTGCTTTCTCCGACTCTGATGAGGACGAAGAACCACCAAAGCAGCCAGAAGCCAAGAAATCTGCAGACAAGAAACAGCAAAAGAAGCCTGCTTTCTCTGATAATGAGGAAGAAGACGAGCTACCAAAGCAGCCAGAAGCCAAGAAATCTGCAGACAAGAAACAGCAAAAGAAGCCTGCTTTCTCTGATAATGAGGAAGAAGACGAGCTACCAAAGCAGTCAGAAGCCAAGAAATCTGCAGACAAGAAACAGCAAAAGAAGCCTGCTTTCTCTGATAATGAGGAAGAAGACGAGACTCCAAAGAAGCCTGCACCAAAGAAGCAGAAGAAGCCACCAGTTTATGACTCTGATGAAGATGATGTTCCACCACCACCAAAGAAGCAGAAGAAGCCAATCATCAGCTCTGAAGATGAAGACACTGAACTATCGAAGTCACACAGCAAGTCAATCCAAAAGAAGCCAATTCACAATGAGGCTGATTCTGCATTATGGTCCCCAGAGCCAGCCCCAAAGCGCGAGTCTGAAGACAATATCGAAGAACCAAAGCCAAAGGCCAAGAAGTCTGAAAGGAAGTCCAACAAGCCAGTCTTCTCAGACGAAGACGATGACATAGGATTCAGCTCAATCAAGACACCACCGAAGAAGATGGCCAAACCAGCATTCTCTGATTCCGATGAAGATGATGTTCCACCGCCAAAGAAGGCAGCTCCAAAGAGGCAATCCAAGGCCATGTTCTCTGACTCAGACGAAGATGATGTTCCACCGCCAAAGAAGGCAGGTTCAAAGAGGCAATCCAAGGCCATATTCTCTTACTCAGACGAAGACGATGCCCCAGCACCGAAGAAACAAACGAAACCAGTTTTCTCCGACTGGGACGATGAATAAATTATTTTTTGTATTTTATCACAACACAGTACTCGAATAAACGTAACACTATACGAATCACCACCATGATTTCTCAACCACGATAATAAGATTAAGTCTCAAACTTGATTTCGTAACTCAGAACTGTGAAGAATTGAAAGCAAAAAATAAAGATGTATGAAATCCATCGGAGAAGGTCCAAAAATGGAGTCTTCTCCCGATACGCCCTTATCTTGACTGTCGCTGTCTCAGTGGTGTTAATAAAAGTGATAAATATAGGCATAGAGATGGATATTTCGCTATCTTTGCCATCATTGTCAACAAAGTTACCGAGAAGGGAACTAAAAACAGATAAATTTTCCATTTTCATGCCAACGCACAGCGGAAGAGTCGATTTAATACCAGAAATCGTCGATATTTTATTTGCGAACCAATCAAAGTATATGGAGAAGCTATATATTTACTGGAACGATTTCAACAAAGACAAGAAACCAGACAATAAACTCTATGAATTGGCTGCAAAATATCCAGACTATATCGAAATTTATGATATAATTTACAGAAACCTCACGAGTAGATTCTTATTTCCATCAACACTGACAACTTCAACCGTTTTATCGATGGATGATGATATTTCTATCAATACAACATCTTTAGATGACGCTTTCGAAAGATATATGAACAAATCACTGAGAAACAAGATCGCTGGACCTACTGCACGACGTTGCGAGAAAAATAAATACTATTTACATCAGTCAAAGAACTACAATCTCATTCTCACAAATTTAGCATTCCTTAATGTTGATTTTATAGAGAGATTTTACTCCGATGAGTTTCAGAAACAACGATATTTTGTTGACAAACACACAAATTGTGAGGATATACTAATGAATTATGCGACATCTTCTGATACATTGGATTCTCCTGCTCATCTGTTCATTAAATACAGTCAAATCTCTAAAAGCGGTATATCTAAGAAGAGAGGACATATCAGATGGCGTGGTCAGTGTTGTAAAACATTTACGAAACAATTTGGAGATGAAGGCCTTTTTCTTAACACAAAAAGCTATTAACTGAATAGCTATGCGGATGCTTTATTGTTTTAATAGTAATATTTTGTTTCGATTTTTGATATTAAATAAAATGTGTGTATTCTATTCTATTATTAAAAAATAATATATTTATTATAATACAAACAATATATAATGATCTATGCTTGGATTAAGCTCTTCTTTTCATCGATGAATTGTTCAATTGTCGAACGAATGGAATTATCTTCGACTATTCTCATCATCGAAGTGATTGACTGTCCATAGATGTCTTTGATAGTTAAATCTATGTTTTCCTTTTGCAGTAATAGGGAAACGATGCTGCTGTGTCCATGCATCACTGCTTCAAAGATCGGAGAATGCCCTATATCATTTATCATGTTGATGTCAACATCATTCCTTTCCAAGAAATATTTGACGATGTCAGTGAGTCTTTTAGCACATGCAACATGGAGTTCAGCCATTCCATTATTTCTCTTATCATTGGGATTCAATAATTGCCTTTCCATGAACAGATTAACAACATCAGAAGAATCACTTTGTAAAGCAATCAGCATCGCGGACTCTCCCAAAAAATTTTTCATGTATGGATCAATAAATGGGAAGTTGAGTAATTCTTCGACACAGTCCACATTATTCTCGCGTGCTGCGTGGTGTAATGGAGTCCAGCTATTAATATCTTTTGGATTAGCATCAGCGCCAGCTTCACCTAAAATTTTAACAATTCGAGAATCGCCAACAATTGCAGCAACATGTAATGCTGTTTGTCTGTGTCTTGAATATAGACTTAGATCAATTTCCGGATTGCTGATAAGGATTTTTGCTGTCTCGAAAGATCTAAAACATGCAGCAAGCATCAAAGGTGTTAATGCATCATTTCCTTTTGCGTTGATATTCGCTCCAAGCGCAATTGCATGTTGGAGTGCAGTAAAATTGTTAGCAATTGCACATGTATGAACAATGGATTATAAAGTTGGCTCAGGGGCTGTAACAGTGATCTTATGAGTGTTTAAAAGCCACCCAAAGACAGCATCGTTCGAGAAAAGAGATGCAAGTTGTAAAGCATTCTTTTCATCGAATCTCCTTTGCTCAATTAAATGAATGATTTCTGCATTTCCACCCATGATAGCGAAGTGTTCTGGATACAGTCCATCATTGTCTGCAATATTCAAGTCAGCATTGTTAAGGAGCAAAAACTTGAAACACTTTATCGATCCATAATTTGCTGCATAAGAAATAAGCGTTGGATTCGAATGACAAAAGATTTGGTGTTCAAAGACAATGTTTTGGATTTTCTCGTTGATATCAAATGTAGCTGAAGTAGACAGCTGCTGCAACTTATTTACATCATCGTTCTTAATACACATTGCTTATTCATTGTATTGAGAACCAAGTTTGATGAAGTTTTTGAGCGAAGTAAAATTGTTTTCCACAAGCTTATGCATGTGTGATTCAAGATAAATGGCATTATCCATCAATGAAGAACCCATAAGAGATGTGCCAAATATAGACACTCTTAGAAAATTCGCTAAAACTGTTGTGCAATTTGGATCATTAATTTCAGGCAAGAAAAATAATGCTTTAAGCATTGTGTACTGTGACCTAAAGTTGAAGTTTTCCAGTGCATGTCGCTTAATTTCGTTTACATCGAAAGTTCCAAGTTCGATACACAAGCGAAGAGTTGCAAATAAAGGTATTCTATGGTACATGAAGTCCAAGAGAAAGGGCTTTTTGAATATTTGGTCGAAAAATATTCGACTAAATTTTTCTTTATATTGATATCTTTGAGATTCGGAAGCAAAGTAATGAATAATGTGTGCATAAGCGTTCAAGCTTTTGACTCTGCATGGTATTTGTTGAATAAATTTAGATACAAGACACACACAAATGGGGCAGCCCAGCGAGCCCGTGGCTCGCCTTGTGCCCGATAAATGAAGAAATTTAAAGATTTCGTGATGTTTTCGCGTTAAGATTTAAAGATTTCGGCACGTTTGACATTTAATAGAATTAATGTTAATTTTAAAAATATTTATTTTTTAATTATAAAGTAAATGGAAGTAGAAGGAACGCATTGACGATTCAAGAAATCGTATTTAACGGATTTGCCGCAAACAGCGAGGAAGATTTCAAAATTATTTAATAAGAAAATTGTGAATGATGTTTGGTATGATTTGAAGAGTGAACGAATAATTAAGAAAAATACGATAAGGAAAAATAAACAAGAATACCCATATATTTTCATACGAAGTTCAGAGGTTTTGATAAAATATGAAAATGAGGAAATATACGAAAATACGAAGAAGATTGTTGAAATAATGAAGGGAATTAAGATTGACGGAATAGTTAGATTTATGATGAGAAAATACTTCTTGTAAACAGTTGTTATTTTTGTTTTTCGTTAATTTCGATGTCGAGATAAGGAAATGAGGTCGTTTATGCTTAAAAATTAAATTTTATTTATTTTTAACTAGATAACCAGATTACCAGGTAAAAAAATTTAGGACAAGGATTTTTAGAAACGGCTTAAATCTACGAAAATTAATTTTTGGTGTTTATACACACACACACAAATGGGGCAGCCCAGCGAGCCCGTGGCTCGCCTTGTGCCCGATAAATGAATATATTTAATGATTTCGTGAAGTTTTCGCGTTAAGATTTAAAGATTTCGGCACGTTTGACATTTAATAGAATTAATGAGTTAGTAAGTAGATGTTCGCATCCGTCACGACTACGCCGTGACTTCTGCGAACATCTATTTAAATATATTTACGACAGAATTAGTTTTACAAGTTAGGGTCCCCCCCATATAGAAAATAAATTTTTGAATTACTTACAAATTAACGTTAATTTTGATTTTGGAATTCCTGACTTTATAAAATGTCAAGCTCTTAAAAAGAGCCCTCGCTCCTCTATAGGGAATTAAAGATTTAATAAATTTCAAAATCAACGTTAATTTTTTATTTTAAATATATGATATAATTTATTTTATCATTAGTAATAGAATTTATGACTAACTAACTAAGAAAAGATAGCGAAAGGAATTTATGAAGTCAGAAATTTGAAAAATAATTTTAGTGGTTATGAGAGAAATTTATTTGGATTTAATAAATTAATTTATGACAAACTAACTAACTAACTAAGAAAAGATAGCGAAAGGAATTTATGAAGTAAGAAATTTGAAAAATAATTTTAGTGGTTATGAGAGAAATTTATTTAGATTTAATTAACCCTATACCACGTGTAAACAGTAATGTATGGAGGCATGTAATCAGTACCTGAACCGGTGTCGGCAGTGTTTCCGTAAACTGAATGAGTGTGACTTCCTGCATGATCAATGATTAAACCCGTATTATATTCTCTGTTATCTGATGAAATATCATAACGTGAAATCGTTTCTTTTCCTCCGTTACCACATCCGTAATAACCTCTATTACTTATTAAATGAGTATGAGCTCCTGCCGTTGATGTTGTACCCGAAAAGTAATGATTGTGTGAAGGTAAGTTATTTACTGAAATCTTTTTACTTCCTCCTGTTTCTCTTGATGAATTAGCGCAATATAAGAAACGATCAACTATTGGCTCCCATTCACCAAAACCAAATATTTGAGCAGGATTTACGTTGTTCATTGATGTGTAAATTGAACCAACAGGATAAATTGTCATTAATAATTCATATTTAGAATTTAATACATCCTTCTTTAAATTCATTATTTCCCTATTGGATGTTTTTAATAAATTCCAAACACTAGTTTCAGGATTAGTTGAAGGCGCATCTGTTCCCAATACCTGTTTAATTATTACATCATCAACTTTAATTTCATTTGCATTTAATTTTTCGTTTAACCCATTAATATCTGTTATTTTGTGTGTATGTTCTTTATCTGCTTTATTCTTAACGTTAATGATTCCTTGTTCAATTTTTGACGATAATTCATGAATGTTATAGGTCAAATCATCATTAACTTTTTGAACTTCTGTTTTATCTGCTTTAGTTCGTAATGAGTCATTAATTGTTTGCATATCATTTTTAACTTTTTGAACTTCCGAACAAACGCGAAATATTGGTTTCTGAATTATCAGAAGCTTATTTTGAAATTTTCGGGATTCGTAAATTTTATGAAGAATTTAAAAAGGATTTGAAAAAGTCGATGAGATACAAAGCTCGTTCAATAAAGAAGGTCAAATATATTGTACGATTGGTTTAGTAACAGTTTGTTATTTTTGTTTTTTAGTTGATTTCGATGTGGAAATGAGGGAAATAACTAATAATTACATGTTTTAAATTAATGGGAAAAATAAATGGATGTGTGGAAATGAGGGGTAAACTGGTTAAAATTTGACTAAAATAATGATATAAACATAAATGATATTATTTACTGCTTCATTTACATAATATTATAATGAAATCTTTAATTATACCAGGTAACCAGGTAATACCAGGTAAAAAATTTTAGGAAAAAGGATTTTTACAAACGCTAAAATTGATTTTAGCAGAAAATGTTTAAAATTTGATGTTTTACACTAATTTATAAGTCAAGAATAGGATTTATGACCTTATATGCTTAAAATTTGATGTTTTAAGTAACTTTATAAGTTAATGATATTATTTAATGATTCATTAACGTAAAATTTGATGTTTTACGTTAATTTATAAGTCAAGATTTGAATTTAATGCTTCATATGCTTAAAATTTGATGTTTTACGCTAATTTATAAGTCAAGAATAGGATTTAAGACCTTATATGCTTAAATCAAATGCTCTTTCTTTGCTGTCATATAATATGGCACAGGTGGATCGAGTGGCACAGTGCCAAAGGTCGTATTTAAAAAGTCTGACAACATGACATTTTGACAACATAGGGAGTATGAACAAAAATTTTGACATCAACGTCATTAATAACCGTTTTATTTTTGATGTAATCACTAAAGAAGGATTTAGCCTCTTTCTTTGATTTTAAAGTTATGTTACCAAAACTAACTTTCACTGATTTCGGCATTTCTTACAAATTAATAAAACTAGTTTTAGAATTCAGCCCAAAAATTAGGTTAGTTTTTAAAACCAAAAATATTTTTATTCCTTAATAAAGATGATGAGCAAGATTGATGAGATGAGTAGTGTTGAACTTGATGA
>JALKBU010001009.1:0-18468 GCA_023091735.1 Trichomonas tenax | reverse complement strand
CAAGAGAAACAGGAGGAAGTAAAAAAATTACAGTAAATAACTTACCTTCACACAATCACTACTTTTCGGGTACAACATCAACGGCAGGAGCTCATACTCATTTAATAAGTAATAGAGGTTATTACGGATGTGGTAACGGAGGAAAAGAAACAATTTCACGATATGATATTACATCAGATAACAGAGAATACAATACGGGTTTAATCATTGATCATGCAGGAAGTCACATTCATTCGGTTTACGGAAACACTGCCGACACTGGTTCAGGTACTGATTACATGCCTCCATACATTACTGTTTACACGTGGTATAGGGTTTATTAAATCCGAATAAATTTCTCTCATAACCACTAAAATTATTTTTTTCAAAATTTCCTTACCCTCATTTCCTTTTCGCTTTCTTTTTTTAGTTAGTTAGTCATAAATTATTTTCAAAACTGAATACATTTTATAAAGTCAGGAATTCCAAAATAAAATTAACGTTAGTTTTGTAAGTAATTCAAAAATTTATTTTCTATATAGGGGGGGGGACCTAACTTGTAAAACTATTTTTGTCGTAAATATATTTAAATGGATGTTCGTGGAAGCCACGGCGCAGTCGTGGATTACGCGAACATCTAATTACTAACTACACTCAGTTACCATTCATAAAGGAAGCACACCTAATTCTGGCAATTATTATAATTATTTCTATTTCAAAGACCACATTGTTAAAATAAGTGATTCATCCATTTGTTTCGAAACAACTGCTCAGTTTCTAAAAGTAGCTTTTACAAGTAAGCTGAATTCATTCAATTGCTGGACTTTATATTATTCGGGAAAAACTGGAGTAACAAATAAGATTATATATCTTTTAAAAATTTCTTTTTCCTTCCATACAGACCTCAAAAATGACTTCCATGGATTCAACCATGTTGTTCTCATTCTTTTTAAAATTAAAATATGTAAAATTGTTTAAAAACAATAAGCAAAAATTAAATTCTACTACAAAAATGGAGATTATTCCATGACTAATATTAAACAAAACAGAATTATTTTTTTCTCATATAAATTAATTTTTTAAATGTTGAATGATGGTATAGTAGTTGCATTGTGCTTGAATATGCAACGAAATGTAGCTTGTTAGAATGCAGTTTGCTGATCATTTTGATTATATTTGCAAAATAAATTCCAAAAATTTTATCAGATGTTACATATTAATAATCAAAATTGAATATATTTTTTAATCTTGATTATTGGAATAAAGTATATTGTAAATTATGTGTGCAATATACCCTGATAATTTTTTTCGATAATTTTTGTACGTTAAAAGTTCTCAAAAAATTGAGGCACTTTGGACGAGATTTTGTACTGACTATAGTTTCTCATTTATTGAAAGTTTTCCAATCAATTTTTTCAAAATTTAATTTTTGAACCGAAATTCAAAATTTATTTTTTTTAAACTGTAAAGGGGTGTCAAATCTTTGACTTTCTTATTTTCCTCTGCTATTTATAATATAGCATATATATGACTATGCAAACATGTGTGCAAAGTTTGGTGCTCCAATTTCAATTTTCAAGGGTCCCACCTCTGATAAGTTGTTTATTTATAAAAGTGACAAATATATTTAATGGAGATTTCACCCGAATTTGTATTGGGTCTGACTGTTGGTTTGATAATAGTTTTGTACGCTATAAAGTTCTTCACGCGTCCGAAGATAAAGGTGAAGCCATCTAAAATTATGCCAATATTTTTAATTTATCAACAAGTGAAATGCAATTATACCGAAACATACGAAAAGACGTGTGAACTGGAGACACTTCTTTCACAGGTCAATGATGGAAAAGATTATTCTAGTGCGCCATCTGTTCGAATGTTCTACGAAAACAATTTCGATAAGAAAAAGGCCACAAAAATGATCATAGGAAAGATAATAAAGGGTGATGACATAAAAACAACTAAAATACCATACGGTCCAGATAATTCGATAAAAGCTGAAGGAATTGAAATCGGTCCTGTCATTGAGGCATGCTACCCAATGAAAACATTCAAAGATTTAACTATTTCGGCATCAAAACATGTAAAAGCTATTGAATCTTGGTTTAAGACAGCGAAACAGAAACGTTATGGACCATATATCGAAATTAACTACAACAGTCAGATAACGTTAGTTGGAATGCGTACTCAAGGCAAAGGAATTTTGTATTAATTTGATAATATTCTTTCTTTTACCTATTATTATAATATAATGTTGTTTTGTTATTAGAAAGTAATAAATCGCTCTCAAATCGAACGATATCAAGAATATTTTAATAGCATATAATTTTATACACATTCAATAAAAAATGTTGCATATCAATACTTTCTCTCCAATGCAGCCACATCAAACATTTATCAGCCAATAATTTTTAGTATTCAAGTTTGCTTGTTCAAGGTTTCGCCATTAAAATCATATTTAAACCATTTACAGTTATTGAATCATATGCAGTATATACTTAAAAAGATATTATATTACAGCATCATTGCTTAAATATCATTTAATATTTCAAGTTATTCCTGATAATTAGTCCATAGATAATAACTTAATAAATCATAGTATAGCAATCCTGCATGATATAGAAATCATGTACTAAATGGAATATGTTTATTGAACCAATGCTTAAACCATAAATCTAAAGAATGAAATGTTCGAAATATGAAAAATTTTACTTGGCAGATTTGCAAGTTTACATATCAAATAATATTTTGACGTGTAAAGTACAAATTTTGTCAAAATGTTATCTTTCCTTTTCCTCGCACAAACATCGAATAGATTGGACCTTCCGATACTTCGAAGAATCGCCGAGGACTATGATTGGCCTCCTCTTAACATTTACGTGTATCCAGCAAATAATTTTCCTTCAAGATTTTTATCAAGATCTGCGAATACGCGATATTATTTAGAAAACGAACTACAAAATCTCGTTAAAAACTCAAGCCTCAACTATGACAATCCAAAGGAAGCGGATCTCTTCTTAGTTCCAATTTCTTTGTCCGAATTAACAAACGACGAATTCAATGGTTTCGTTTCATACTTGAAATCAGTTGGGCCGTATTACGATGAATACCATGGCGCCAACCACATCTTCCTACAAGGAAAATATCCAAATAACGAAACGTGCATAACAAAATCACTATTTTTAGAGCATCCAGGCCACATGTTGACTGAGGGCTTCGTGGTTGAAGGTGAGAGCGTCAAAACATGGGTTTTTGCGAAGAATTTAGTTCTCCCTCTAAAACCGTTATCGAATTTTGTTGAAGATACAAAAAATAAGATAGATAAAGTTGCAGTTGATGTCTCCACAGACAACTGCTTACCGCAGAATATTAAAATCAGAAAACAGTTGAAAGATGCACTAAAAGATAATTCGGAGTTCGATCTTTACGAAACTAAAGAAGAAGCACTGAAAGGCATCGAAACACATACATTTTCAATTGTTTCTGCATGTGAATCTCCAATGGCACAACAATTTTATGATGCTTTAAATTCATTATCGATTCCAATTGTTTTTAACAATGTTATGAGATTTCCATTCGAAAGCGAACTTATAGATTATACAAAATTTGTTGTTCATCTTGACGAGAATTCGCCAGAGAAAGCTATTATTATTCCATCAAAGCTCAGACTCCATTTCGATGAAATATATCCTGCAATGAAAGAAGCGCGAAAGATGTTATCGATGACATCGAATGATGGAGAATATGTTTGGGCTTTCGCATGGTCATTGTACATGAAACTGCTTTCCTGGCTGCCAACAAGAAGAACGAAGATTATTGATGATATATTTAGAGAACCAAACGTGTTTGGGGCTGCTTAACCTCTTCCAAAAAAATTATTGTTATAAATTGTATATTTTGTGTTTTTCGTTTAACACTATATTATGTTTTTAGATAACAAAATCAATAATATACGATATAACTTTTATTGACAAATGTGAAATAAATAATAAATAATTATACAACCTTGAACTCAAGAACCGAGAGAGCCGCGAGATCATCCATGACCTTTGCATCTGTTAAGGACTTGAACATCTCTCTGCGCTTCGAACAGACATCGAAGCAATCGAACTTGCCGACATATCTAACAGACGAGTCGATTGTTGCAGCGAGCATGAACCTGAATGTCTTCAATGAGACAATGAACTCAAAGCCCTTAGAGAATGGTGAAACACCTTCACGTGCAGCACTCTTCTCGCCAACATGATAGAAGCCGTTTCCTATTGGTGCGATAGTGATCAGTTGCTTTCTTATTGAAGGAACAACGAAATCATATCCGCTCTCGTTGAAAATAATTCTAATTGAGAAATCATTCTCGGAATCAACGAATTTGGCATAGCCGGCAGCAATTGGCATTGTTGCAATATTCTTTCCATCGATTCTCATCGTTTCACCGAGATTGGACATGAACTGCGCCATTTTATCGGAGTTTCTGATTGGACCGTTTGGCAACTCCTTGTCATTTAATGTGATATGTGAAATTTGGACTGGAACTTTTGGAATACGGTCTAACTTATCAAATGCTTTGATGATCTTTGTGACTTGTGTGCGATCACGTTGAGCAATGACCTTAAGCTTGTTGCTTGTGTCGAGAACGCCGAGAGTGAGCAAGAAATCGACGACGCGTGGCCTGAGATATGGATTTTCCTTACCAAACTTCTCCATGAAACCGTAGTCATCGATTGAAAGCCACTTAGTGAAGATCTGAACGAATTTATCATTAAGAGCTTTGTCTGCCTCTGAATAACCAGAGATTTCGACCTTTGGAATTCCAATTGGAACTTCCTGGCTTTCCGCTGGTTCATATGCTTCTGTCTGTAATGGTTCTGGTGCCTTGAGTTCGAGTGGCTTCAGCTGATTAGATAAAACTGCTTCCTGGTCAGCCTTGAAGTTATCCTGGATGAGCCATGCGATTCTGCCGAATGGACCACGAACAAGGATAACAATTGGTGAAGCGCCGTTTGGCATTTCCAAGAAAGTGATAAGAAGGGAGTTAGAAATAGTGAAGTAATATTTTCTGCAGCCTGTCATGTTGTACTTAGCAGTGATATCAGCTTCTGTACCGCAAATGTCACCTTGAACTCTTGTGAAGACTTCGTATGAAGGAAAGTGGATGTTGATTCTGGCATAGACTGTTGTCAAGAGGCTCTTAATGAGGCGTTTGTTCTTGACTGGAACTTTCTTATCGTTGTCGATCATCTTCTGAACGAATGTTGCGAACTCGAAGACTGCGTCGACGTTCTCTCTTATGTTAAGAACGTTGTTGCAATATTCGATGATGGAATAGATGAAGAGAAGTGTTGCAGCGATGCATAAATCGGAATCCTTAAGCTTGCGAATATCTGAAGTTGTGACTGCTGTTGTAATCTGTGGAATTAAACGGAGTTGATTGACCATATCGATGTACTCTGGTTTGTAGCGTGCAATTGTGCCAACGAGAGTAATCAAACTGCAATAATAAGGAACTGAATCTTCTGTAGAATTTTTGCGAATATTTTGTAATGAAAATACTTCTGCGATCTTAGCGAGGATGTTAATGGACTCGAACTGTGTTGCGTATGTTAATAAAGCGATCTTATTTGAATCGTGTGGAGTTTCTGAGAAAAGTTTCTGGAAAGCATTCGAAATTAATGAGAAATCGTTGTTAGCTCTCGAATAGATTTCTGATGCTGAAATGAACATTGATGTAGCTGCATTAAATAAAGCTCCTACGTCAAATCTTGTTGCCTTCTTGTAGTCAATCTTTGGAATAAACATCAGAACGCCTTCTGACATATACGGAAGGAAATCGTTCCAATTGCTAAAAACTTGAGATCCGTGATAAAGATATGAAGCAACGAGTTGTGGCCTTCCAAGCTTAGCGAAACTGTAGGCGAGCTGAAGCAATTTGCATCTTGTGTCATCGTTTTGTGGGAATTGAAGGTTTGCCGCTGATAATAAGATTGAACCGAGCATTGTTGCAAATCCTTCATCAAAATCAGCAGGAAGCTTAAGATTGACGTGTGTAATTGCTGGGCCGAACATCTGGAGGAACGATTTCGAAGGGAGACGTGGAATATAAAACGTTGAAGTTTTCTGTGCAAATGCGGAGTAATCATTGAGGATTTTCAGAATGATCTGCTGGAAGCTAAACATATTAGCTGGTGATTGGAGTGTATTGTCGAAGTTAATGCAATATAAGAAATTATGATAAATGAAATTGAGTGATTTTGAATCGATTTCCTTACCGTTGACAAAGACTCCACCATCGATCTTTTCATCTGTTTGGAATTTTAAGACTCTTGAAAATACAATATTTGTAAGTTTGCGGATATAGCTACCCCAGACATGAATAAAGTCAATGTTGATGGACCAATTCTTGCAATATTCTGTAAACAAGGACCAAATTGCAGGTTCAAACGTTCCCGCAATCAAACAAATGTGGAAGAAAACATTGATTGCTTTTTGACGGAGATTCACTTGGAGTTCCTCCTTCATGAGTTTTTCATAGCGGAATAAGATAATGGAGTTTGTTATACCGAGAAGACATTTGAATAAAACTTCCCAGCTGTCTTTTTCCAAAATAGAGCCCGAATTTGTAGCGAAATCATCATAGATTTGAAGAATTTCCATCAAAATTGGATAGAAATCGGCTTCAAACATCTCTTTTGATGTTGCTGTTCTAAATTGGAAAGGCTGAGTCATGTGTTTGAGCATTCTTTTGATAAACTTGTTCTGTCTCTTCTGGTTTCCGAACATGCTGAGATTCTTGAACCAACTTCCGTATATTTTCGTGGCGGCATCAATATGCACGTGGTCTGCGATTTCAAAGCCGAATGCGACGGCAACGAACTCCATAATGAATTTAACGCGTTTCTTTTTTGTTAAATCAAGTTGCTCCCTTCTATTTTTGAAATCAGCCATGAAAATTTTCGATGCAGCTTCAGCAACATTAACAGGAACCGTCGACAGGGAGTAACAGTCTTTGTCCTCTGTCAACAATTCTTTTTCTTTCAAAAACTTTAACATAAGAAGTAGAGGTTCGAGAAAAGAGTAACCTACTTTTTGTAAAACGTGACATTATGTTTTCTGACATGTAAAGTTAGAAATGACATGTAAAATAAAAAATTTAAAAAAAGAGATAGAAAAATTGACATTTGTTTTTACCGCAAAAAACGGCCACTTTGAGGTAAAAATGAATGAGTTAGTTCTTCAGTTCAAGCTATATTGGTTCTTCTACTGTAGTTTTTCTTGATGCACGCAGCCATGCAAGCATAAAGTTGCCTTTTGTGATCGAATAATTTCGATTCTGCTTTCAGGCGCCGAACTGCTTCGAATCACGCAAGCAAGCGACATCTGCTGCTGCATCCAAGCTTGAATGAAGCATCCATGGTTGTATATGTCGCTTTTAGTGATTGAATCATTTCGATTCTTCCTTGAGCAATCGAATTCCTTCCAAACATTATGCTACACTTATTGTAAAATAAATATTTTATTCTAATTTTCATTAATAAAAAAATTTCTTAAATTTCGAAATCATATTTTTTCTTGATCTCGCTTAATTTGCTTTCCCATAATTTCAATACCTTTGCAGGTGGCCCTTGAATGAAATCCGAGATCTCTTTCAAAATTTTGATGTTCTTTTCAGCCGAAAGATTGTACTTCATCATAACAATATCATATATTTCTCAATGTCAGTGATCTTTGTGACTGTAGGTACAACCGGTTTTAAGACATTAAGAAGGACACCAACGTTTGCCGAAGTATACAACAGTTTCGAAATTTGCGCAATTAGTTGCTTGACTTGTTCCACTTGTGTATCCTTTTCCTCCTTGTTTATCTTCCTTATTTTGTTTTCAATTGGAACAATTCGCTTATTAGCAACGAGATCATTCGATAATAAAATTTCATATGACGGCGAAACTATTTTGATTAATTTGTAAATGAACTCATCCAGGGATATATGGAGCTGTCCACCAAAATCAAAATATTTGATCTTCCTAAACAACGACTCGGAAAGGTTGTTCACCAACGGCATTCCTGGCAGTTTTTCTGTAATCACCCATTGCTTATAATGCAATATTCATTAATCTGTCATGTATTCTCTTGCTATTGGATCATCTTTGATAATTTCTGTGATTCTGTCAAGTAAATGTTGCGCGTTTTCGCTTGAAAATGTTTTTGTGTAACATAAAATGCCAAAATATATTGCAATCTGGGAAAAGTGATTTGATTCCATTAAATATCTGTTTGGCGCAATCTGACAAAAAGAAATTTGGCATGATTTGACACCAGTCAAAAAATCGTTTGAGACAATAGCTAATATTTCCTGCATTGTTACTTTTGATTTCAAATTTTACAGAAACAACATAATAAGCCAAAATTTTATAAATAATTTTGTACGTTGAATCGATGTGGTAGATAGAAACTTTTGGAAGTATTTGATTAATTTGGTAAGAAGTATATATAAGTCAATTTCGAGTCCTATGGACAAATTGCAAATAAACGGCTATTTTTGTTGTTTAGCAATGTATGCTTGATGTTAAGACCTTACTTCTATACTAGCATATGCGCCGGCCCTAGCTACAACGTTATATCTCATTGTTAGCAGATTATCGGATTTTGTGATTTTCATCTCTCGATATTTCGTTACTAAGCATTAATTTATCAAGTTAAGCGTTAGTGCTGTAGCCTACATACATTGCATACGCGAATATGTCATGATATTTTCGATCAATTTGAAAACGTGATTTTTTATTCGATTTACAAACCATCGTTGAATCGCATGTATTCCATAAAATTTGATTCTACTACTACCATAGATTCATTCCTCAATTACTATTTATTCAATAAATCGATATTTCTTTTTTGAATATGCTATTCATTTGTTAAATTATTAAAAATTCTCTTTTATTTCTTTAAATATTAAGAAAAAATATAATATTAGCTTTATTGATTACTAATGAAGAAATGCTTATTGTTAATGAAGAAATGCATGAATTAAATATCAGTGATATCACTGATATGTATTTTTCATTTATAACGCCCATATACAAAATCATATATTTATATATCTATATTGTATACTTCCATATATGTGCTAAGGTGTGAATGCATATATTGCACGATATATAACGCTATAAAGTTGCCCGTGCACAATTGATTCGAACTTCTCAAAAATGCTTCAAAAGTTGTCTGCGAAGACTTTGTGTGCTAATATCATTATATATAGTATGTGTATATTATAATCTGAGTGTGATCTTAAAAATATTATTCGTTATGAGGTATATTTAATTTTATTTTTTATTATTTTTTACTTTTATAGATATAAATAGTTATATATGATTCTTTTTATTATCATTACATTGGTTTGGATTGTTTATATTAATTATTTGTGGAGATGTTTGCTTTTCTTTTTGCAAAAAGTAACCCATTTGATGTTGTAAAACAAACGTTTACCAGAGGTGTGTGTTGTTTATCTTTGATATATGCCAATGTATAATATATATATATATATAGATATGTATATTATATATTTCATACTGTGTCATCCTATCTGATGGCTTATATAAAAAGTTAACTCATTCCAGATTTCGCCGAATAAAATGTGATTAATTTGACATGTAAAAAAACTGTTGTGTGTTATAACTTAGATCACTTTAGATACAGAATGTGCACATTGTGTCAAATATGTTTATAGTGTGTTGGAGTAATTTGAAACGACTTAAAAAATGTGATATAATATTTATAACATAAAGTGATGATTTGATGTATTTAAGATTTTTAAACCTTGTAGAGTCTATGTGCATGTGTTTTATAGTGTTTAGCAAATATTTTAAAAATTTAAATAATTTCGAGTAAAAATAAGCTTTTATTCAAAACAATAGATATACATTTATATCTATATTCTTTTAGAATGACATATCCTCGATTTCTGATCCGGAAAGCTGAGATGGACGAGTTATAAGACGTTTTTGCTAACGCTTTATGTATTATACATTTCGAGCTCAAAATGGTCACAGCAGGCTTCGGCCATATGGGCTTCTATTATGTATTTCCATTTGTCTCTAGTATAGCAATAACCTAAACATAATCAAAAATCACATATAAAAATCGTATTTTATCATATTCATAGATAGCATAATATATGTGATATTATAATCCACTTATCATTTTCGTATATATCTATTACACATGAAGAAATTAAAAGCAAAATATTTTCTCTAATCTTTCATTTGACACTTAATGTGATGTGATGTAAGTGAACCTGTCAGATTTGAAAATAAGCCATAAAATTGCAAATATAGGATATTCTGTGTATGCAAATACTATTTATCAACACAAATCAACTTTAGAGCACATTATTAAAATATTATTTCGATATTCTAGTTAAAGTTGTTTCTATTGTCCCATACACAGTGAAAAGGTCATTAATGTCATGCGTGAATGGATTTTCCACTGTGCCTGGGGCAATAGAAACAACTTTCAAAAAATCAAAAGATCAATGGTATTTGAAATTCTCCAGTTTTTCTGTGGCAGTGCAGAATCATAGCTGGCTGTTTTGTTTCCATAGCTCTTTTACCAATACTTTTTCCTATTTATCTTTTATTAAACCTATGTTATTCATTATTAATTATTGTTATTTATATCTAAATTCTGCTCAATTCACTTATTTCAGATTTCATTTTTTGTAAATTTCCATAAATAATATTAATAATTAGTTACAAATATATTTGCAACCTTGTTAAATCCATTGGTGCATTGTTTCTTCTAATTTACATTTCATCAAAAAATATTCAAAATCCCCTACTATATATATATATAATCCCCTACTATAGTAGGAGAAAAAATTTGAAATTTCCTCAAAAAATTAGTTTTGTCTATAATAACCTATATCCAAAATGAAGTTAATGTAGCAATTTAAAAATTAAGCAAACATCAAAAAAGGTTTGAAAAGTGAAAAAGAAAGAAAATATTAGTCTATAGATTGTGATTCATCATTGGAGTCAAAAATTTTGTCCACTCATGATAAATCAGCAATCTGAGAATATCTATAATCATAACTTCCCTAATATATATAAAATAAACAATTTTCCTATAATTTATATCGAAATACCAGTAAATTCTTATAATTTGTTATTAAAATATATTGTTTAATTAATAATGTAAATTCATGGTTGTTATGGTAGCGATTTATTAATGGTTTCTAAAAATTTGTAAAATAAAAAATATTTTTTATAAGCTATGAAAAAATTTATATATTTTTCTCTAATAAATAATGGAATACACAGAACAAGATATTCTTAATTTAACACAGGAACAATTTAATGAAATTTTCATTGGTGGAAATCCTAAAGTAGATGATGAAGAAAATGTCAAATATAAATTATATACTATTTATAAAAATCTTTTGAAAATTACTGGATGTGCTCATGAAAATATTTCTGAACTAAAACGTGCTAAGAAAAATAAAGTTATAACTATCTTAAATAATATCATATTGAAACTTAACGAATGTGATTTGGTGTTACACACTTAGGACCAATATTAAATATTGAGCTGCTACAAATTTATAATTTGTCACGCAATTTATTCCTGAAATATACAACTATTATAAATAGCAAAATTATTAATCCCATTTAATAAAAAGTTATTTTTGTATAATTTTTAACGTTTTAGTTTAGAAATAACCAATGAACCAACATCCCGAATAACATCAAAGGTTTTCTATTGCCATTATTATTCACACCAAATTCAAATCCAACTTTTGGTAATGTTCCCTTAAGTTTATCACCCAGGCTAAATAGCAAAAACACTTTACAGGGTAACGGAGCGCAATATTTTGAAAATCTTAAATCCCTGAGACAAATTAATGATGGTACTAGAAGTTTTCTATTACGTACAGTTGATTGCCATGACCAATCGGCACCATTCACAGAAGGACAAGAAACAAGAATTGCTATAACATATTCTGATTTTGATATCACACAATTTTCAGATGGATTTCTTACATTTAATGTTAAGTTAAATCTTCACTTAGATGGATTTTCTACAGATTTTACCGATGAAGAACATTTGTGTAAACTTTTCGTTGGATTTAAATCAAGTAATCAAATATTCGATCAATTAGAAATAATGTGTAATAACAGATCTATAGGATATCAGCAAAATGAATGTGTACGTGAAGGATTTGCTTATAGTACTATCAAACCACATAATGAGAAAAAGACCAAGAAATATACACATTCTTTATATGAAAACGTTGAAAATCTTTCTGAATCTATTGCTGGAACATACCTTAATTTAATGAATTTCAAAGAATATAACGGATATAAGGAAGTTAACTTTGAACTTAATGTTCCTATTGAAGATCTTTTGTGTTTACAAGCTTTCGATATGTTTGTTAATAAAATTATCGGTGAACTTGAATTGAAGTTTTATCCAAGATCTAAGGGATTAGTATGGTGTTCAATAAATCCAGAAAAAGTTAAGGATTATAAGCTAATAAGAGAAAATGAACAAATTGATGGTATATTTACTAAAAATACTTCAGAATGTTTTACACATCAATTTATTCAGATAAATAATACAGAAAATGGTATCGTAAAATTTTCTAAAACAACAACTGGTTCTACTAACGATATAATTCAATATACTGCAACACCAGGAAATCTTAAGTTAATGGTTAACCGTATGCCATAAGGCTTTATTATATCGAGTTTTAAACTTGATAAACAGTGCTTTATGATGATTTAGATTGGCTGTAATTAGTTAAACCTTAGGAAATCAAAGATTTCATATTTGAAAAAAAAATGTTGACACGTAAAAACAGATTGCAAAAAATCAGAAATCTTTGACACGTAAAGCAATCAAATAAAAATATAAAACGAAAATCTTCTAAAAAATGTTTTCACTGGACTCCCAGGAGGAAAGTAAAGTGAAAAACATTACCACACTTACAAAAGACTTGAAGTGGGGTTTACTGAAGAAAAATCAGACCGATACATCCAATAAAAGCTTCAAATGTTTAACTGAAATTCACGATAATCTTTGCGCGACATCAGATGGCGAAAGCATCCATATTTGGGAGGATTTGGTTCAAAAAACAAGTATTATTTTACCGTCAAACGTGTTAATTTATATCGATAGATTAAAACTGTTAGTTTCGTTTTCGAATGCATCACCATACTTATACTTCATCAGCATTAATCCGCCTTATACTGTTAGACAGCATCCTTTCGAATTCACAGACATAGAAATCTCGTTTATGGTATTTTTTGAACAGAGCAATATACTTTTGAGTTCAGGAAATGGCATACTATTAACAAGATTAAAGTTTCCAGATAATTTTAAGTCTAAAAATCCAGTTCCTGAAATTCTTCAATTTGAAAAAATCGCGCATTTGTACAAAGACACACAATTTACAAACAAATTTCATCCGTTTGTTTCGAAAAATCGCGAAGTTTTCTTCGTTCAGCAGCAAAATTCAGTTTACATTCATCAGATATCAAATGGTGATATTATTTACAAAATAAACAAGTTTCCATCACCAGAACAGATGCTTGTTATGTATGACGATATAATGGACACACTTATTACAGCAACGCAAGATTGTTTAATTTCACAAATTAAGTTCAATTTCAAGACCAAAGAAGTAACCTACGAAAACCTTGAACTTTGTATGCAACATAAATATATGATTGGGACTCCATTATACGTCAGAATTTATGATGTGTTTTTTATGATTGTTATTACAAATGATCGACAATTATACACATTTTCTATTAAAACACACGAAATTCTCTCAATAGAAACAGTTCTAGAAGATCCAATAGACTTTATTGCACGGAAAAATGGGATTTATGTTCTTTGTCCATTGAACATTTTTGAATATCAAACTCATTTTTTCATTGATTTTGTAAAATCGGAAACGGGACAAATCACGCGTTTACAGAGAACAAAGTCTTTAAAGAACGCAGCTAGAATTGTTTATACAGTAAATGACAGCATACTGACGATGATTTCACCCCGAACAAAAGAAACTTTATACTCGTTTAAGAATCAAAGAGGAATGAGAGAATTAATTGCAGTTAGATATCCACGCGATATGGAATCTGACGGAGAGACTCTAATATCTATTAGAAATAGTGATGAATTATTTGTTCTATTTGCGCAAGGCCCAATTCTCGATATTAATTTAGATAATGTTACAAGTTATGTAACAAACAAAGAAATTGGATCATTCATTGTCCCTTCAAAACATTCCCAATCTGTTGTTTTAAACATTCCACCAGAAATGAGGTTCTTTGATTTCGTTCATGTTGAAAGCAAAAAGTTGCAGAATAGTGTTTGTGCTATTACAAAGAATGGGTTTATTTGCTTATTCACGATGACAAATCCTCACTTTTTTACATCCTTTCATCTCAATTTAACTGATGTTTCATCTGTATTATTTTCAGGAACAATGCAGAAGCTTGTTGTTTCTCATCAAGGAGGATTGTCTATCGTTGATCCCTTTCTCCAGGTCTGTGTCGAAACAATGAAAATGCCACAATATTCGTGTATGAAATTCATCGACAAAAACAAAATTCTTTGTGGCACAACAATAGGACATGTTGAATTACGTAATTTTCCATCGTTAAGTCTCCAAGCATCGTCAATTAAGTATAATGTCATGCATAAACATGCTGAGCAAATAGAGTGTGTCGATTATTGTGCACAAAGAGAAGTTGTTATGTCATTAGTGAAATGCGGAGAAATATTTGTTTATGATATGGATTTATATCCAATTGTTCATATTGATTTCTGTTTTTCATTGATATCAGGATGCTTCTTGAATGGATATGGAACAATTTTAATGTCAGCATTTGATTCACTGTTCGAAATTTCAGCGGATATATTATACTCGAAAAAATTAGTTTCAAGAAGTTTGCAATATGATGATTTCGATATGAGATCAGATAGATTTATGATGCCGATATTATCCACTGATAATGAAGAAAAGAAGCCTAAACAAATTGCAAAAGTCGAAAAACCAATTTGGAGGAAATCTGTTTCTTTTAACGCAACGGATTACAACAAATTCGAAAACTTAGTTGTTGATTTGGAGGTTTTTCCAAAGCATTATTATATAGAAAAGGACGAAAGAGACAAAGGAATGATTAATTACAGGATATTAGATTTAGAAGCAATTTGGAAAAGAAAGAAATTGCCAGAAAGCACAGTTGCAATCGAAGAAGAACCAAAAGATGCTAAAATTGAAGAACAGCAAGAAGCAGAAAAGAAAAAGGAACTATCAGCATCTGGTTCAAGGAAATCGAGAAGAAGTAATAAGAAGAAATTGGATTTGTTTGCTAATGAAGATGATGATGACAATGTTTCTGTTAAAGAATATAAAGTGAAGAAGAAAGTTTCAATTAAAAGAAAAGAGAAACATTCGGGAAGACAAGTTAATGACACTTACGGAAACTTTGTTGATAATAATATTAATAATACAAATATTAAGCCAAGCAAATCAAATGGAAGTTTTATTAAGATTAAAACAGATGAAGTTGGCGTTAAATCGAAGAAGGAGAAAAATGATGGTGTAAGTATTTTTGATCGTTTGAATCGTCAATCAGCTCCACCAAAGCATAGACAAGTATACAAAGGTGAAGAATATGGATCTCAAAAGTCGTTAGCAAGCAAAACTTCAAATACTTCAGCAAAAAATTCCATAACATCGAATTCCGTTGGTAAATCAACTTTTCTTACTAAACAGCAAAGTAGACCCACTATACTTCTTCCTCAGCCAGGGTCAAACACATCTCAACTCCAAAATATGATTTTATCACAAAAAGAATCAGAAAACAAAGTTCAGATTATTGATTCCAATCAAAATGAAAATACAAATATTGAATCATCATTTGTAACTATATCAGAAGCAATTTCTAGATCAACAGATCAATCCGGAGCTGAAAGCGCAATGAATAATAAAACTGACGAATCAAAGGGTGAGATAACAGATAACTCTACAACCGATAATGAAGGTAATGATGTTTATAAAGCTCGTCCGCCAAAAGTAGAAATTTCAAACATTCAGCCATCACTTGAATTCCTGCATCAAGAAAATCCTAAAACAACAAGGAAATCAAGAGCTTCTCAGTTAAATCCAAGACTCAAAAATAGAAAGAAAAAGAAAAGGAAAGGCGCTGCATCTTTTGCTCCAGAGTTGAAAGTCACTCATATCACAGATATTAAGTCAACTGGCGTTAATCATTATATCGAAGGAACAAATCTTGATGCAGATATGTTCACTAAATATGTTATCGATGGATTTTCAACACCTTTTAGTGGATTCAAGTTTCCTGTTGAGAACAATACCGAAGAAGGTGATGCAGAAGCTTCTGAGTCGTTGCATTTATTAACTTCAATGTCTCATGGAAGACAGGCATCACTTCGTAGACCAATAAATATCAAAAACGAAAATAGTGATGATGAATATAATGATGACGATGATCTCGATGAAAATCTATTTATTACACGTCACAACGATAATCCAAGACACCATACATCAAAAGTTCAAGAGCCAATCAAAGATTCTTCAAGAGTTCGATTTGCTAATTATTTCAAGAAATAATTTGTTTTGTTTTTATATATATAGTATTGTATTGTTTTGTATTGATAAATGTTCATGTATTTTTCGGATTTTACCTATCTTCTTTAGAGAAAAGCATAAATAATCTTATCAAATATATTTTAAAAGTGACATTGTAATGATTAAAATACCCAGATTTCCCTCACTCTTACCAACTTTACATAGACGCTGCTTAATTTGAAAGGTTTATGTGAGTTTATATTTTTTGATGGAACTTGAATGAAATGGCTCTTGATGCAAACCTTTCTTCAAGGTCGGAGCTTGGAGAAACCATCTCAGAATATTCTGAAATATATCATCTTGCCCTCAAATACATCAACAAACGACCTTTTTTGCAAGCGATTTCCTGAAACAAGCATTTCGCATATGTAAAGTGCCTATTTAAACACCGAAACTTTGATCCTTTGTGGCATCAATATACAACTACTTCGAAATTGACTTTTAGGGCAACTTAACGTACAAAGTTCTGAAAAGATGTGCTTCAGATCTCCAAACGATTACAAAAATATGCAGAAATAATCCCAGAAAGCTCTATCTTATCCATATATCAACAATGTCTGCATATTCTTACAGCTTAATTATCGAAAAAAGCTACCATTCACAACAGTATTTTGCTTTTTTTCCTAAAAAATATGCGATAATCTCGAATTTTCATTTGTCCAACGTTATAGGTGCGTGGAATACTATTACTATACAGAATTTTATTTGTAGCGATTCTTTTTTCGTCAAGATGTTAAAGATTTGTCGATTCCATCCGCATTTTGGCATTATAAATGATCTTACTAAACTTATGCTTGTTTAAATATTATGTGAATTCATCTTATTTTAAATTTTACAGAGTCTTATAAAATCATTAAATACTTTCCTCTAAAAAGAGTCAAATTTTCAAATTATATTAATATAACTAAAAATTATGTTTTATCAAATAAAAAGCTCTATTTAAAGCAATCTTAAAACCCTTTTATCAACCATCGGGCTTTTCCCCATTTCCAACGGGGACTGGGACAAAATAGAACAACGTGCTTTTCTGACATGTAACTTATTTTTGGCATGTAAAGTCAGGATGTCAAAATAAAGGAAAGCGACGTGTTTGCGGGAAAAAATGGAAAAGTGTCAATAGGTTGAAATGGATTGAACTCAATGTTGGAAGCCAAAGAAGACTTCATTATGAGTAGTTGTGGCCTCATAGTGAAGGATGACCTGGTGATCTAGCAGAGATGCATCCAGATGCAGTTAGTAATATGATGTTCGCATAACCCACGTCTTCGCCGTGGCTTCTCCGAACATCTTTTTAAATATATTTACGACAGAATTAGTTTTACAAGTTAGGGTCCCCCATATAGAAAATAAATTTTTGAATTACTTACAAATTAACGTTAATTTTATTTTGGAATTCCTGACTTTATAAAATTTATTCATTTTTAAAAATAATTTATGACAAACTAACTAACTAAGAAAAGAAAGCGAAAGGAATTTATGAAGTAAGAAATTTGAAAAATAATTTTAGTGGTTATGAGAGAAAATTTATTTGGGTTTAAAAATAATTTATGACTAACTAACTAAGAAAAGAAAGCGAAAGGATTTGGGGTAAGGAAAATTTGAAAAATAATTTTAATGGTTATGAGAGAAATTTATTCGGATTTAATAAACCCTATACCATGTGTAAACAGTAATGTATGGAGGCATGTAATCAGTACCTGAACCAGTGTCGGCAGTGTTTCCGTAAACTGAATGAATGTGAATTCCTGCATGATCAATGATTAAACCGGTGTTGTATTCTCTGGTATCTGATGAAATATCATAACGTGAAATTGTTTCTTTTCCTCCGTTACCACATC
>JALKBU010001008.1:0-18472 GCA_023091735.1 Trichomonas tenax | reverse complement strand
GGTAATGCAAATTTTCCCACTGCTTTTATTATCGGTGCAAACATTTAATTAAGGTAAAAAATTATATTTTTAATAAAAAGTAAATGAATTTTGAGGAAATTAATAAATTTATCGATAGACTTCATTTCAAAACATTTGATCGTGTTTGGGTCAATGTAAAAAATAGATTCCCTGATATAACTAAAAAGGAATTGAGGGCTATAATTAAAGAGAGAAAAAAGTACTTACATTTACGACCAAATCAAACGAAGCCGTATATGTTAAAAATATTTTCAACAAAACCTAACTCATGGTTTCACGATTTATTTGATAACGGCAAGGATAATGTTCCGAGGTACTTTCACGTTTTCATTAATCAAAACACAAGGTATGTGGTGGTTTTGCTTTTAGGTTCAAAAAGTGCTGCAACGGTAAGGGGAACATTGACTAAATTCGTTAATGAATATCATCCTGTAAATACACTTATTCATATAGAATAGCAATTAATTGCTAAATGTTTTGTATTTCATTTTTTAATTTGACATGGTAAATCCAGATTTCGAGTCGGTTTTTATTCAATAACCAACTTTTTTCAATTAAAAATAGACCCACAGTAAGAAACACAAATAGCAAAGTTCTTATTAATTTCGTTTAATTAGAACTTATGAATGAAATAGTAAAAATTTTCCCATGACGTTGGACCCTCCAACTTAAAGATTTATTCCACTAATTCATTTTATAATGGAATCAAAAACATCGATTAATTAATTATCAATGTTGTTTATCGAGCATCGCTAAATTCATTGACTTCTCCAAAGTAAAGATGATACATCTAGACTTCGAGGAAGCATTAATCGATGCCTGTCGGAAAATTTTCCCACATTCTCGCTTAATTGGCTGTTTCTTTCACTATAGACAATGCCTAATGCGCAAATTCAAGAAGCTATATGGTTCTTCACCATCAAAATTACAGAAATCGATTTATTTTTTGACTTGCAATTTACCATTTATATCCTTTATTGATTTTTCAACAATAATTAAATTTATTCACGAAACAGGAAGTAAGTGTCTAGAAATCAAAGAATACGCCGAGTATTACATTAAAGAATGGAGTCAAAAATACCATCTGCTTTCTATGTTCCAATTACCAACAAATTTAAGAGCAAACAATGCAGTTGAGTCAATACATAAGTTGTTGAATCAATATTTTGTAGGATATCCAAGCTTTGAACAACTTGTCAAACATCTTCACAAAATTTAACAAAGTTACAACAACCAACTTGACTTTGCTGGTAATGTAGACAGAAAGATTAATTATCGTGCTTCAATCCAACAAGTTTCGCAATCATATTTTTCTTTTCAGAAATTACTCGGAGTTTCTGAAGGTAATCTTGATTGCTTAACAAAAGCAATCAAATATAATTTGAATGACAACGGAAACTCAGCAAATTGCATTATTTTTGGAGAATCACAGGAAGTTGATTTCAAAAATGATGACACAGAAAGAGATGAAAAGAATACTATGACAAACTTTGAAACACTGATGGACTCCAAAGAAATTCAAGAAGGAATCCAAAACATTATTCAATATGTTGAAATTACAGATGAATTTAAAATGCAAATGAGGGAAACATTTATAAAGTGTCCCCCAAATGCTATAACTATCAATCTTCCTTCAGAAGCATTGCTGAAAATATCCAAAGATAAAATTCATGTCGGTGAACAAGACTCTGAAAGCAAAAATTCTGCGCCACTACCACCATCAATCCATGAACATAGACGTATTAGTCCTGTTGCTAAACATTCCATGAATTGCAATTTGAGTTCATATAAAAAAAACTTGTGCATGCATTCCTAAAGGTCCAGTAGAGCCAGCAAATAAGAAATCAATTGATATTAGGTTATAAATAAATGTTATTTTATATATGCAGAATATGTTTCATATATATATGCTTTGCATATTTACATAATAAGATAAGCTACTCAGAAACAACTATATTTTTATATTTAATATAGATATTCTGCTGTAAATGCATTTGGAGATATAATTTAAATTGGTGTTTAGAGTAAATAGTCGCCATAATAAAATATATACATTATGTAGTAGCGAATTCTAACTAGATCCTTCTAACAAGTAAGAAATTGAAAATTAAAATTTTTTAATTTTTATGATTTCTTCAATTACTAAAGTGTAATTGGTAAAAGATAGAAGACCAACGAATTCTGAGGAGTTTGAGCTGAATATATGTGCATTCGATTTTTTGCCTGAATATTTTGGGCTGTAATTCATTATACAATAAAATAGTATTCATTAGAAGAAACAATTAATGTAAATCCAATGATATTAAAGACGAGCTCGATTAATTTAATAATGCAAAATATCGAAAAGTATATTTATGTGCACTTACTATACATAAATCATACAGCGTAATACAGTTAATGTATTTGTGAGTTAGTCGTTTCTTAAAATCGAATTGTTGTATTTAGCATATATTATAAACGTGCATCATTGTGACGATTTGAGTATTCTGAATAATGACTTTGCATAGGGATGCTAATGTGTATCATTATAGCGTATCAGATTTTCTCAATACGCACTATAGAAAAAGATAAATTTTTCGAGATTTCGGTTTTACCGACAATGAAGTGCTTGGATGGTGGCATTGAAACATATAGAATATAGAGCATATGTCAACAAGAGATAACACCATAGTTTCAAACTGGAACAAAGATGCGATTTGTATCTCGGTAACCAGAATGAAAATTATGATTTTCTTTGATGAAATCAAAGATACAAAAGGACTTAAAGAAGAATATGATGTTAAATCAACCAAAATTTTATTCGACCAAACAAAAAGTGGGATTGAATAGTTTACAGTTGTGTCAAGTTGCTGAAAGGTGACAGATATCAAAAAAAGTTGATGAAAACAAAATTATTGTCGCATCACTTTTTGAATTTTCACATTTCTCAATAATAAAGAAAAATTATATATTAATTACTATCTTTTTGTCTATATGTATGTTTGATAATGCAGCCATTCGGCCAAATACATTGTCAGATGTTTGATGGATAATTTTTTGATGTGATTTTTTTGTTGCAATGTAATTTTTTAACATCATTTTTAATGCTTGAAGCGAGATTGACTAAAGTAGTTGCTAACAACCAACTTGGTAGAGCTCTGCATTTGATAGAAGGAGGTGCGAATGTGAATTGTCGTGATTCTAATGGACTTGCGCCTTTACATATTGCAATGAAACATTCATTCAATGATATATGTGATATACTCATAAGTCATCAAGCAACAATCGATGCAATGTCTTTTACTAAGTACACTCCACTTATGGCTGCTTGCGAAGGAGGAAACATCAATGGCGTAAAGAAATTGATTGAAATGAATGCAAAAACAGAACTTAAAGATGACAATGGAAAAATGCCCTTTATTATGCAATAGAAAGCAAATCTGTAGAAATAGTGAAGTTCTTAGAAAAACACACAAGTTTTAATGAAGAATGCAATGGAGTAACGCCATTAACGCATGCTATTCTTGTTAATTCTCCTGAAATAGTTGACATTTCATGCAAGAAAGCAAACATTGATGCGTTAAATAGTGATTCAAGGTCTGCTTTATTTTATGCTGCGCATGTTGCGAAAAACAAAGAATTAGTGAAGATATTAGTTAAGAATGGTGCAAACACCAATGATTTCAAAGAATATGTTCATCAAAAGCCCACTTCGGCCTAAAAATATAGTTTTTAGATAAAAAATATTCTATATAGAACATGTTTTATTTTTGAGTTATAAAGAACATACAAGTTACTTTATATTAAAGACTCATTCCTTCATCGCCATTGTTCCCGTCATCACTTTCTTTCTTGTAGCCATCGTGGAATTGCATATCTTCTAGTCTATCATTTGCTGGAGCAGTTTCAACATCATGCGGTTTGTCATCGGTCTTCTTTATATCTCTATTCGTGGAAAGCTGCTGAAGGAACAAGATCTGAGAGAGTTTGTCACATCTTCCATTCCTGCCTGCAACTTCGTTATCAGGAACATCCAAATCTGACCATAGCGGAAACAGATCTGTTTGTACGCTCTCTTCCTGTCCTGTTCGGATTCTGCTGCTTCTTTCCTTCCGAGACAGCGATAGTCTGAGATCTCCTCTTCCTTTTAACGTTAGCAATGATTGCACGAAATTTCTTCTTGTCTTCCTCTGCCTGCTTCTTCTTCATGTATCTGAATGAGAAAACAAGGAAGACAGTTAAGCAGATAATGAAAATCACGCAAAAGACAACGCCAATGATGATGTTTCTCTTCGTGGCAGCGGAAATTTCGCCAGAAGTGATTCCACTTGTTTCAGGAAGAAGGGGGTTGAATTCGAAGTAAGAATCATGTAAAGCCATCGCTCTGCAGAATTGCTCAGCTGGAGGACAGATGTATGAGAAGTTGACATCAGTGCCAACGTTCTTATACATTATATATCCAGATTCGTATTTCTCAGAGTTGCATGTGATGTTGACTGCCTTTGATGTGTATGAATCCACATCTTTCAGCGTCATTGTGAACGAAAAATAATCTGAAGCACATGTGTATGGACGGCAGATTTGCGTGTATTTGTTTGGATTGTTATCTATGTCAATGAATGGGATCCTATTGATCAAAGCGAGATTCTCTGGGCAAATTAATTTCGGTCTCTTGAAGACTTGGAAATCGAAATCAACAGGGCCAATCATTGATTGATTCAACATGTTATAAAAGTCAACAGATGCGCAAAAGCGTTTCTTGATTTGTTGCATTGATTCACACATTGGCTCTCCTTGGCATTCCATGTCTGGGGCGTTGCAATCGATAGGAATTGGCATCTGGAATGCTTCTCATAAGTGTTCGTAATCGAAACCAACTCTCGTTTGAATTTCTGGATTGAACAAATATTCGAACGGGAAAACATTCTGTGGCGGTCATAAAGCGAAATCAGCAGCCGATTGGATCAAGTTGCGGAAAGGTGAAAGGTACGCTTCTTAAAATCTATACGTTAAGTGTCTGCCCTGTCATCCTTCATTGTCTTGAACAATGTCTAGTTTTGAAAATTCAATTTTTTATGTGTCTTTTGTAATTTTGCATTAAAAAATCAATGAATTTCGATTTTAATACGGCATAAATGATTTATAATAGATACAGAATCGTATTATTGAAGAAAACGACATTCGAAAAAATTGTGTGTGTCTGTGTAAACTCCCGACACAGTTCAAAAATTCAATATGTCTGTTCATTGTGTCGGACACTCACAAAAACTTGCTTTACAAAGACATATTCATTTTTGCCCTTTTAAGGGATAAAACAAAAAATGGGAGAGGCGTCCGCCCAAACCCCGAATTTAATGGCGATGTTCGTGCCAGGCTGTTTTTGATGGGTCGAGAATTTATTTGGATTTTTGGAAATTTTGGTCCAGGCGGTATTCAACAATAAAAATATCAATGAGCGTGCATTATTTTACATGCAAATATGAATATTGTGTGATTGGCTTATCCACATTTTATATTTCATTTTGAAGGTCGTCAATTTGACACGTAATCATGATATTTCTGATATCATGATATATAAAGATATATATGTGTGTCTAGATACATGTGTCTAACAGGCGTGAAAATCTATGGAAAATGAGAAGCGTAGTGAAAGGACTATTTTTGAAATTCAAAATTTCTGAAGGGTGTCACTTTTTACTTTATGTTTCAAACTTTTAATATTTCGCAGAATGAGGACAAAATAGGTTCGGAAAGCAAATTCTCAAACTGCATAAGAACAATATGTTACGTATTTTATTATTCATTTATATTTATAGTTTCGATTGTTGAACTATCATGTTTAATATTTGAATTTGGAGTTGAAAATATGGACTTCCAGTATGAATTTATTCCTGTTGCAAAAGAGTTGCCACCAACAATTGCACAATATTATTACGAACTGAATTATACTTCCTTAACTAAGTATATTTTTACACATAATGTTTCAAAAATTAATTATGCATATGTCACTGATGTCCAACCTAATGAAAGTCATGGTATCGGCGATGATATTAAACTAAATTCATTAGTTGCAGTTACTCACTTCAAAAACGTATATTTTAGCGGAATGCCAATATACAACAACACTGGTGTGAGGATATGTCACATGGCACATGAAAAGACGGAATTGCATCGAACAGTTGGCGAAGTTGATGTTGCAGTTTCATATTATCAGTTTTTCTATATGTTTGGGCACAATTTTCACGATTTCTTTGCCGCAATTATGTGTTTGCCATCAGAAGTTATTTCTCGAGGTTTCGTTGTTCTCCCAACACCTCTTTTCTCGAACCGCATGCAAGAACTGTTTGACATCCTTGGCTTGAAAGTTCATATTTTAGTTCATCTTGGCAAAGATGAACAACTTTTTGCACGCGATTTATACATGGTTTCTCCACGTGACTATGTTCATTGCTATACAATGGGTGGTATGCCTCGGGTCAAGAAACTTATCGAAGAACGATTGAACATTAACAAGATCGATGCTAAACGTTTTGCTGTCATCAATCGTAATCCAGGGAATGACAAGAAGTGGACGAATACAGAAGAATTACTCGAAGCTCTTCGCAATCGTGTTAAAGTTGATGAAGGTGAAAAATGGAAAATTTATGTTGAGAAGTGCCTTCGATATGAAGACACCATTAAATTATGGCGTTCTATCAAAGTTCTTGTTGCTCCTCAAGGATCAATGATTTACAACACAATTTTCATGGCTCCTCATACAGGAATGTGCTTAGGGTTCTACTGTAGGATAGACGAAGCGAATATCCAACTTGCTATTTGCTCAAAAATATTTTTGATTGGAGTTTTCCATCTTGATGTTCCAACAGGTTCTGATTATAATGTTGATATCGATCAAATGTGTACTTACACGCAATACGTTGTTGACTGTGTAAATAAAGGAAAATGGCAGAACACAACTGGTTTACGTCCAGCATTCAACGTTTCCAAATTATTTGTTAATAAGAAACTTTATTTCCCTGTTCAGAAACATCAAAAACCATTTTATCAAGAAATCACAGTCAACTATGCTAGATGAAAACATACAATTGTTTAGACTGAAGCAAATTCAAATACTGCATAAATCTTGTTGACGTTGATGAAACATCAAGGCAAGACTGGAAACTACAAATCTTATTTTGAACGCATTGGCCTTCACTAGAAAAAAGAAAACTGGCACCATTGCTGTTACCTGGATTACTGTTACATACGAACATTGATTCTTCTGCGAGAGCACAAGTACTTGAAGAACTGGTTGAGAAAACAACTGATGTTGATGTGAATTGTACAAAATACCAGTTGTTTATATTATAAGAAGAACTTTTTAACTGCTTGATTTTTCTTATCTGTAAATGATGTCCCCTCTGGGGCTGAACTATAGAATTCATTCCATGATAAAAAAGCAAACTTTTTCATGATAAGAAATAATTTTAATTTCACATCAATATATTGAATGAACCGTTTCTATTTTACTTCAAATTTGAATGTCTGAACATGTAAAAAAAATCATACGTAAATTTTTATACAAACAATAACATATATTCTTAATATCTAGTGTAACTTTTTCATTAAATCGTTGTGCTGCTTATCCAGCGAAACTGCAAAATCTGTAATAGATTTAACAGCTACTTTCGTCAATTGTGATGTTGATGTTGAAACTGAAAGTCTTGATTTTAAGTCTGTGACTTCTTTCCTTTCAGATTTCTTTAAATAAGCACAACCGCTGTTGATTGATTTTCTAAGATCAACAACTTCATTTGCAAATGATTGAAGTGCATCAGAGCAACCACATTTTTGATTAACTCCTTTTTCAAGCTTTTGGAGTTTAGACTCAAGTTTACGAATTAAATTTCTAGCATTATCGAGATCAGAAAGTTCATTACTTGCTGCAATTAGATGTTTTTGTAAGTCAATAACTTTTGCTTGTAAGTCAGTCAGATTTTCATCAGGTTGCTTTAAATTTTCTTTTATCTTCACCAATTTATCCTTTTCAGCTTGAATGTTGTCATTTTCAATCTGGAGGTATTCATGAAGGCCGTTGTTTTGTTGTTTCAACTCATTATTCTGTTTAATCAAACTGAGATTTGTGAAATTCAATTTTTCAACTTTCTTCGATAAATCGCGATTATATATTGAAAGCTGCTCAACTTGTTGTCTAAGTCCTTCTCTGTCTCCTATTAAGTCATCGCTAAGCTTTGAAAGTTCATCATTCTGTGTTTGAAGTTCCTCATTCTTTGAAAATGCTTTCTTGGACTCTGCAGTGAGTTTTCTTATCATCTTCTCTGCCTTTAACAGTTTTTCTTTTGTAGGAGAATCAGACATCGCCTTGGAAAGCTTCTTATTGGCAGCAATAAGCTCAGTCTGCATTTGCGAAAGTCTTGCTTTGAGTTCTTCGTTTTCTGCATTAATTTTATCAAATTCACCATTACTAATAAGTGCACTTTCATTTCTTAGTGTTTCATTTTCATTTTGGAGAAGTGCAACTTTAGATGTTAATTCAGCAATTGACTTCTGTAGAATTTCAATAGTTCTTGACATAACTCTTAATTCTTTCTGCGTTTCTGTTACATTTGCTTCCTTTATCTGCTTCAAAAGCTGTGAATTTTCTGCCTCCAATTCTGAAATTCTTCGTTGCGCTTGATCCATCTTTTCATTTGTTGTTTGAATGGATTTAAGAATTCCTCCCATTTCTGTAACTTCAGCACGAATAACTTTATTATCACCAGCAATCGAACGAAGAGGACTCTGCGGAGGTTTATGAGTTCCAATGTTATTTACTTTATCGCGAATTTCTTCGAGAATTCCTGCATTGTTTATCTGATTTTGCAGTTCTGCAACTTTTGCAACTAATTTTTCTTTATCTGAATTCAATACAACATTGAGTGATCTTAATGCTTCTAATTCCGTTTCTGCTTTAGCAGCACGCTCAATTAATGAGTCTCTATCTCTCAATCGACTTGGTGACATTCTCTTTGAGTTTTCGATTTCATTCTTAGATTTTTCCAACTCGACCTTCATTTTTTGTATCGTGTCTTCTAAATTCTTGATTTGAGCATTAGAAGTTTCTAAATCATTCTTTAGATTATTATTTTCGTTTTCAAGATCCTTTTTCTCTGTTTCATTCGCCTTTATTAATTCATCAAGTTTAGTTTTATTTGATTTAAGTTGGGCAATTTCATTCTTCGTGATTTCAAATTTGTCAAATGTTGACGCTAATTCAGCTCTTAATGTATCAGCTTCAGCAGATTTAGCTTTGAATTTAGATTTGAGCTCCTGCATAATTCTTGGTGATTGTGGAGATTTTCTTGTATCAATTTTAGCTTTGAGCTCTTCATTTTCTTTTTTGAGCAATGATATTTCTTCTTGTAATTGTGAAGATGTTGCAATTCCAGAATTAGACATTGATAATTTAATTTCACTTGTCGACATCTTTGGAGCTGGTTTTGGAGTCTTAAGAAGTTGATTGCTGTCGTACGAAATGGAATTACTTTCAGTTGTATATCCGATTTGTTTCCTGAGAGCTTTATTTTCTTTATCTAATTCAGCATTTGCAAATGATAAATGTTCATTTAGTTGTCTTAAATTATCATTTGATTCCTTACGAGATACGATTTCTTTCTTCATATCATTAATTGATTTCTCAGCTTCAATGACTTTATCATTTAATGCATCAACTTGTTTTTCATCACCAACATTTATATCTGTTCTAAGTGTTTCGATTTCTTTTAAGTATTCATCAATTTCAACCTGCATTGCTTTGTTTTCTTGCTTCAAGTCTTCATTTGATGTTGCAAGTGTTCTGTTTTGCAATGTTAACTCTTCAATTTGTTGCTTCATTTCTGAATATTCTTTTCCATAAGAATCAACAATTCCTTTCATTGCGTTATATTCTTCTTTTTCAGAGTTTGATCTTTCAGATATTTCAGCAAGTTTCTCATTTTCTGCCTTCAACTGTTCTGCTTCTTTCTTTGCGTTTTCTACCACATTCTGGAGTTTACTATTTTCCGATTTAACATTATCCAATTCTTTTTTAGCACTGTCTGATAACTTTTCGAGTTTTGAATAATCTGATTTCACACGTTCGATTTCTTTCCAAAGATTTATGTTTTCTTGCTTGAAGATCGCATTTTGTTCAGTTAAAGTAGTGAGTTTTGCGTTCATTTCCGTCTCAAGCATACTCAATGAATGTGAATTAGTCAGTGATTCTATTTCTGCTTTTAGATCAGCATTTTCTTGCTCCAATTCCTCGATTTGTTTTTGCATTTCTTCATTTTGCTTATTAGTTTTAACTTTATTTTTGCCTTCAATTAAAGTTAATGTTCTCTGAAGAGCATCATTTTCAGCTTGAATGTCTTCTGCCTCTGATCTAAGATATTTATTTTCATCTTCAAGAACTTTAATTTTCATTTCTGCTACAATCTTTTCATTACTTATTTTTTCGTTGACTTCTGTTAAATCTTTAATTTTAGCATCATTTTCTTCTTTGGCATTAGTTTGAATCTTTGTTTCTAATTCATCAACTTTCGATTGTAGATTTGAGTTTTGTGTTTTGAGTTGTGTGTTTTCGTTTGTTAATGCTTCTAATTTTGCGTTCATTTCATTCTCTAACATGCTCAATGAATGTGAATTTTGCATTGATTCAATATCTGCCTTTAAGTCTTCATTTTCAGATTTAAGATTCTTAGCTTCTGCCTCTGAAGTCTCGAGTTGTGTTTTAATTTCTTCGATTGTGAATTCAAGAGTTGAAACTTTTTCTTCAAAATTAGAATTTTGAGATTTCAATTCTTCATTTTCATCTGCCAAAGCAATATATCTTGCATCGGCTTCATTTTCTGTTTCTGCCTTTTCTTCATTGATTTTCTCGATTTGAGTATTTAGATCATCATTTTCTGCTTGAATTTCATCGATTTGTTCTTTTAATTTCTTGTTTTCAGCGGTGATTGATTCATTTATTGAATTTGCTTCATCGTTTTCTTTCTTGATTGCTTCATTCTCCTTTTTGAGATTTTCAATTTCTAATTTCTTTGAGTCTATTTCTTTCTTTTGTTTCACAACTTGTTCATTGAACAAAATATTTTCATCCTTTATGTTCTTCATCTCTTTATTGATATTTTGAATATTACTTTGTAATTTTTCAATGTCTGATTTGAATTTTTCGTTCTCTTCTTTAAGTTTTTCAATGCCTTCTTTTAGAGTTTTGTTTTCTGATTCCAAATTTGATATTTGCGAATCTCTTTCTTCCTTTTCCAAGTTTTCGGGTGTTGAATTCAACTTCTTTGTGAGTTCTTCTTTTTCATCTTTAACTGTTTTAAGATCTTCTTCAAGTGTTTCGATTTTACTATTTAATTCATCAATTTCTTTGATAATATCATCATTTTCTTGCATATATTTCTTCAATTCTATTTGCATCTGTTCTTTGTCTCTCTTTGAACTTTCTACTTCAGATTTCATTCTTTCGAGATTCGTCTTTAATGAAATATTATCATTTTTGATAGTTTCAAGTTCTTCATGTACTCTTTCATTCTCTTCTTTAAGTGTTTTGACCGCATTGACATGATTTTCGAATTCTTCAGTGTTTGGATTTATAGATTGTGATTCCAATTGTTCTGAGAGATCATCAATTTCTTTTTCAAGAATTTCGATTGTTTCATTTGCTTTCTTCAATGATTTTTCAGTATTTTCTAATTTCTCTTTCAGAGCTTCATTTTCATCAATTGCTTCTTGATCTGGAGACTGTTTGTTTTGTGATAATTGATCATTTAGAGAATTGATTTCATCACTTAATGAAGATATTTGATAATTTAGCGACACTATGGTTTTTGCTGACTCTTCACGGAAATTGACCAATCTCTCTTCAGCAGATTTTGATTTTAATGATTCAGATTCAAAATCTTTCTTCATTTTTGTTATTTCAGACTCATACTTTGTAGATAATGTGCTCTCAAGTTTTTTAAGCTTTTCATCGTGCGATTCTGTTATTTCTGCATTATTTTGTTCAAACATTTTTTTCATCTCAGAATTTTCTTTAGCAAGCTGTTCTATCTGGGTCTGTAGTTGAGTTAAATGCGTTTGTAAGTCGCTCTTCTCGTTATTCAATGAATCCAAAAGATTAACTCTTTCATCAAGCTGATTCTGCAGAGATCTTGCTAATTCACGAAATCCTTCATTTTCTTTACGTAACGCGTCATTTTCGCTCGTTAAATTTTCTAATTTTTCCATGCATTCGTCTAAAAGTAATGTTTCGCTTCCATTTATGATCGACAATTGTGATGATGGAGCTGAATAATCATTTATTGAGGTATTTTGTGAATTATCTTGACTTAATGATGATCTTGATTTTGAATTTTTGGATGATTCCTTTGTAATTGATGTATTTTCATCAATTTCATCTTCTAATTGGCTTTTTGATGAAAGTTCTGAGCTGGAGTCCCAAATCGCTGATTTTTGAGACTTTTCCATTAAATAATAAACGGTACTTTTAAAATTGCATGTCAAAAATATATTCACAATGTCAAAAAAATTGTATTACCGAGCTATGCAGTATATTTCCATGTGATTTGTGTTCAAATAAAATATTGAGATGGTTTATTCAAAATGAGGTTAATATTAATATGGCAAATGTGTAATGTTTAATCATTATTATTGAAACCATTAAACTTGCTTTGATTATAAATATGTTAGCAAAATTCCTGCAACTCGGGGACCAAATCGTGGAAGCTTTATGTCTTCAATTGGTTTGTAGTCAGCAAGTGCTTTTCTGCAAATATTTCCGATAAACTTTTCGATATATGATGAATTGATTTGCTTTTCTTTTTCCATTAAATAAACAAATTGAGCAAATGGCACATTCAATTTATGTAAAGGTGCAATTTCACTCGAGTTTGAATATGCAGCAAATTTGAATACCTTATTCATGCAGTCAATACAAAACTGAATTTTCTTTTCAGGAGTTGTGAAATCATAAATGATTTGTTTTGATAATTTCTTAGAGTTGCAATGGCAAATATCGCACAATTCATTTTTCTCTCTTATGAATTTCGAAAAATCAATATTTTGAACATCATCATCAGGCAAAACAATCACGAAGTGTTGTTGGCTTATGTAAACTTTTTGCATCGAATTCTTTCCAACATTTTGTGCAAGAACAAAGTTTGTTAACGCATCAATATCATAATCGAATCTCAGGAACTTTGTCTTAATATCAATTTTTGGCTGATATTGTTGAATAGCGAGTTGTGCTTTGTGTATCTCATCTGGAAATCCATAGAATTTGGAATTTCTGAGGGCAAGATTTACATGGTGATTTTGAAGCCATGATTTGAACTTTTCAATGAAAACTGGATTGCTGAAAAGATAAGATGGCGCAACTGTTTCAGGAATAAATAGTTGTTGTTCATGCTTTGAGAATAATTCGTTCTCAATTTCCTTAATAAAAGACATATAAAATGGAGCAGCAATTGTGACATGAGCTTTGATATGAATAATTTTGTGCTCAGTAATTAGCTTTCCAAATTTGGTTGAGACTTTGTTCAATGCTGCAATAAATTTATTGTCATCACCCCAAGCAGGTTGATCTTTGCCTTCTTCAACTTTAGGAATGAATTTATAAGGGCATGTCAATATCAATTTGGTCATATACATCCATTTGGAAAATTCGATATCACCTTTAGCATAGCCAGGAATTGATTGGAGATCGTTTGAATCAATATCATCAAAAGAGCAATATTGTTTCATATTTTCCAGAAAATATTCGATTTTTTCATTATCAAGATCGGACAATAGCGCACTGTATCTTTCATGGTCATCATTAACTCGTTTATAATCAATAGATTGAAAATTGAGAGGTAAATCAATTGTAGAAATGATATTGATATTCAAATCTTCATCTATGCATTTCGAACTCAGGACATGTCTTTTCATTTTTCTGATTATCGTGTCTTTATCCATAATGATATGGATTGTTTTTCCGATGTCTTCGATATGAGATAGGATGTAATCAATTGCCTTTAAATCAAAGGCATATGTATGAATTTTACTCAATTTAAAAACTTTGACATCAAGAGAATTTGTTTCATTACCGTTAATTAAGCAAACACAATCAAACTTCGATCTTGCAATTGCTGAAGGAGCATAAGGCATTAGAGATGATGTTTTTGTTAAAAGATTGTTAACTTCCTTAATAGTTGTTTCTCTGTATTTCTGTAATGGCATGAAATTGATGATGCTCTGATCTTTTGAAAAATAAAAATATGCTTGATTGCATGAATTTCCCAAGTATTCATTTGTAATAAATGGATTAAGTTGTTTCTTATCAATTGAATCTGTAAGGATTTTTATTGTAATATTATTCTTCAAGCAATCAGGGACTTGAATAGCATCCAAATTTGTTCTGTCTGTAGTTAACGCATGCAAAAACTGGCCGTAATTTGTGCTTTTTGTTTTGTTTCGATGGATATTCCAGATTAAACATTTAGGCGGGATATCAAGACTCATAGATCCGTTTCTAGGATGGCATTTCATTGATGCTAGTTTGTTTCCATGGAAACTTAACGAAGGATGTCCTGAGAATAAAATTCTTGGATCTTCCAAAACATTGAAAAGGCATTTGAAATCGAATGTGTGAATATCGATCCACTCACCATTATTGTTATTGATACATTCCAAGAAAACAGGGGTAAATTTCGAATGAAAATCACATGATTTGAAAACAAACTGCAACTTTTCCCAAACTTGATATGGCTTTGTGTTTTCGTCGAGAACATTGAACTTGTGTGCATAATCAATAGTTTTTCCTGTGATGTTGACAACTGATTTTGGATTAAGTCCATATAAAATGGCATTATCTTTGATATCACCTCTTTCTTTAACGAGGTTGAATATTACTGAAAGTGCTGTGATCAAATCAGATTTTGTGTCATAGCATTTAACAATCTTCTCGTTCAATGGTTCAGCAACAAGTCCTGATTCACTTGAAATTAAGATAACCAATGCAGCAAACAGCTTAATCAATTCGGATTTTTTCTCAATTGGCTCTTCAATCAATTCATCGCATCTTTCACTGAGGTCAAGAATTGATGCGGCCATATATGGAGTGATTGGGATCAATTCTCTGATCTCGAGTCCTCTGTCTGTAATGTTTCCTTCTTCATTAATGGCATTGCATTTGCGGAGAATATCTAATGCTTGAATAAGTGTCTGATCATCAACTTTATCTGGCAAATTATTGATTTCTTCAAGTTTGTAATCAATGTACCTCAGCTCAACCATAGCTGAAGATAAATCTGTTGATAGGATAGTTGGAATACTTGTCTCTGGATTTTCATTATATTGCTTGTAATATCTGATATAGATACCATCTCTGACTCTGCCAACTCTTCCTTTCCTCTGTTCAATCGATTGCTTGGAAATTGCCTCTTCATGGAGACATGTAATTCCAGTGTTCATGTCGAATTCTGGTACATTGCAAACACCTAAATCAATGACAACAGCCAAATCATCAATAGTGATGGAAGATTCGATTGCATCAGTAGCAACAACAACTTTGATGATATTTTTGTAGTTTTCGATATTGTATTTCGCGATTTTCTTCTGATTTTCTGATTTATACCCTGCATATGGAATTAAAAGAGCATAGAGTTTCTTTTTGTCTGTAACCAAGTTCTCGAATGCTTTTTGGGATTCAACTTCAGAAGAAAGAACAGTTTCTGGGATATTTAGTAATGAGATTCTTTGATCATTCTTGAATTTTTCATTCCATTTGTCATTCACAGAAGAACAAATAGCTTTGATTTGTGAGTTTCCACTCGTGAAAATTAGAATGTGTCCGGGCTTCAAGCGACTTGTAATCATTCTTTCCAAGTTATCCAATAAACTATCGGCGATCTTTGGTGGTATTTCTCTGGTCTTGTCAACATGGAAACTGAATTCTCTGATATTGAATAATGTGCTTTCCTTGATGTTTAAATTTTTGACTCGATTCTTAAAGCATTTGGATATTCTTGGATCAGGAGTTGCTGTCATCAAAAACACTTGCATTGATTTATTGTATGAAATATTTTGGCTGATGCATGAAATCAAAACATCAAGTTCGATTGGTCTCTCGTGAACTTCATCGAGAATGAATCTTGTGAATGGATATATGCTATCATACAGTTTGATCAATTTAAGTATTTTGATTGGAGAAAGAATTCCAATTACCGGGACTTTGATGTTCTTATGATGGCTGTATAACTTGATTAAGGAATTCTCATCAGTCTTGATTATCACATCATCGGGTGAGAAGAATTTGGAAAAATCTCTTTCTTTGTCTTTAACAGTGGATCTTCCTGGTTGAGACATTATAATGAATGATTGGTTTCCTCTTTCAATAATTGAACGAATAGCCAAAATAAAAGGCATGCATCTTGTTTTTCCACTTCCTGTAACACCTTTGAAACTAACAACAGGAGCAGATTCAGAGATAAAACTTAATGCATTTCCAAGAACAGGAAGGAAAGTTGGGAACTGTGAATAATCAATAGATTTGTGCATAAATGACATCTTGAACAATCCTTTTGCAATATTTAATGCTTTCTCTGGTATCTTCAATAGAAATTCGAGACCCTGAAAAGATCTAGAAATGTTTGTTTGGAATACTTTGTAATTGTTATCCTTAATATTGAAATCATAATCAAGAACAAATTTGATGACTTCTTTGTAAACTTTCATTTCATCTGGATTTGATTCATAGAATTGCGGCTTTAACTCTGATTGAATTGTAGATAAGATTCTTTGATATAAGTCATCTTTTTTCATTTCAAACTTCTGTTTAACAACATCGATGGCTTCAATTAATGATTCATATGAATCCAATGGTTTTTCATACTTTGGATATTCGATCTTCTCTATTTTTTGTTCCTGGTTAACAACAATACTCGATGGATCAATTTGCTTTTTGGTTTCTTTTTGCTTATCTTTTTCCTGTTTCTTCTTACCTCTTTTTGTCTTGTTTTTCATGTTAAGCAAGCTATTAACTCCAGTATCATCTTTTGCTTCTGTATCTCCCTCATTTATTTCTGCATCTTTTTGTTCTGTTGTTGTTTTTTCAATTTTTTCAGTTTTTGAATCATCATCACTCACTTGATCAAACTCATGCAATTCATCTTTTGGCAATGATTCTGGTATTTTTGGACTTTCTTCTTTCATTTCATCATTTCTTGGTGTTTGTTCTCCTTCTTTAGGTGTGTCTTTCCTTGGCTTATATTTTTCAGGCCATCTATTCTTCTTTGGAGGGCACATGGAACTTGGAAAAAGAAAAATTAATGAGTTTTTTTTAGATTTTACGAATCAATTCAAATATAAGACATGATGTTACTTTTTCGATAATTAAAATTTTGTTTCTAATTATGTTGTTAAATGTTTCTGTGGTTCGATTTATTTATAAACATAAATTTTTCAAATTTTCATCAAATAATTCTTATAGTGCTTTAAAAAAGTCGGTAGTAAAGTGCTGGACTTTTGATAGCATTCTGAAAGGCTTTTGAGAGTCTGACATGTAAACCTCACTACCAATTTTTTTTGCTCTTAAGGATGAGCTGATGTGTCAGATTTTTTAACGCCAACAGCATCTAATTGGAGTTAATTTGGAAATCGAATAATAGGTTATCAAGAGTATAAGGTTACACTACAATTAAAGAAATTGATAGTAACATTTTAATAATAGATAATAAGATAAAATTTTATTATAAGATTGTACATAAGGAAAGCAACAACAAACGGTATCTGAGATACAGAGTCGAGAGATTGGTACGAATTGTCTTAGGGTGAAAATGTATGAGATAATTATTAGCGACAATATTAAAGTGCTTCTTAGGTTGAGTGTAAATGACTGATTTTGAGGTAAGCTTTGTCTACACTGTTTCCATTTAATTCCACAACAGCGTAATATCACAATTTACCTCGTTGATTAGTCTATGAAATCGATTTTGTTGAAAATTGCATTTTTTCTTGGTTTTACAGCCATCTAATTGTGTTGTAATCTTAAAGCTTCCATGGGGAAAAAGTGCATAATTTAACCTGGGTTACAAGCCTTTTATTGCGGAGCCTCAGCTACAAAAAGGCATAGCTTGTTTTTCAAGACAACAGCATCCAAATTCCCGGTGAAAGGCAGTCACGAAGAAGTTGAGATATGGAAGAAATCAGAAAAAATAAATATAACAGAATTTATAAACAAGTAATATGTATTAAACAATATGCAATAATCAATATTTTCAACTTTTTGATCCAAAAATAATGCTGGTGAAAAAGCACTATTGTAAAAGGAAAAAGCATGGGACTGGGACAAAATAGAACAACGTGCTTTTCTGACATGTAAAGTCAGCATGTCAAAATAAAGGAAAGTGACGTGTTTGCGTGGGAAAAAAATGGAAAAGTGTCAATAGGTTGAAATGGATTGAAC
>JALKBU010001007.1:0-18490 GCA_023091735.1 Trichomonas tenax | reverse complement strand
TTTTTTTAGTTAGTTAGTCATAAATTATTTTTCAAAACTGAATACATTATATAAAGTCATAATTTTTAAAATAAAATTAACGTTAGTTTTGTAAGTAATTCAAAAATTATTTTTCTATATAGGGGGGGGGACCTAACTTGTAAAACTAATTCTGTCGTAAATATATTTAAAAAGATGTTCGCATCCCTCGAGTCTTCGCCTCGAGCTCTGCGAACATCATATTACTAACTCATGGGGATGCTAACTTATTCTATATAAATGACTTGGTTGAAAATTTCACCTTCCTTCCTATCACCATCTTTGTTGATGGAAAGGCGATAGTCAACATAATGTAAATGAAGTTTCTCTGCTTTTTCAATTACGATGGGATCAAGTATCGTTAGGAGTATCCATTTTCAAATATGATAAAAAATTATTTTCAATAATATAACGCATTTAATATAAACAACATCAATTAAACATTTAATAAATAACAGTGAGATAGATTACTCTGTTAGGATGGCCTCCAACACGATGATTATCGCATGCTGCCACAATTTTAACACTCATTAATGATTATAATCATCTTCATTAATGAGTGTTATTGTTGCAACACCATTGCCACTATGGCCTTGGATCAGAGCAGTTCTATTTGGTGCAGGCATCAACTCTCCTCCAGAAACCATGAATGTATTCTCGAAGAAATATTTCGAATAATGGAGACAGTCTGACTTCGTAAGGTGCAGAAGAGAAATTATTTGTGCATGGATAGCTGAACACGATTCTTCTCGATGACTGCTCTAATTTCTTCGTTCTTAATGATGTAGCATTGAATAAAACTTGTACTTTTGTGAGGATATCACTCATTTTGATTAATGATTTTTTGATAGTTTTGAATGAAAAATCAAAATCATCCTGGAATTAGTGAGTGTAATCATATTATGAAAGAAAAAAATGTTGAGGTTTAATTCGCGAGTGTGATTTCAAATTCATTTTGAGAAGAAAATTCATTCAGATTCACGGCCCTGATCAACAGAATAGCTTTGATTTGATGTATATTTCGGTTGTATCGATGATGTTAAAAGGGGTTTTCCTAAATTGTTATGTTTTCAAGATTTAATAATTTTGTTACCTTTGAATGATTAATGTGAAGTTGAGGGTAATTTAAGTAGTATATGAAGTGTGCTTTTTAGGTCAGCTCAAAATTATTCAGTGTAGGGCTCGTTTCTCCGTTCTTCTCTCTCCACTAAAACAATTTACAACAGCGTACCTAAAAAGCAACACTTCATATATGTTTATCACCAATTTATAAAATTATCTAAACCCACTTATGATTTCATCCATTTATCAATAATTTTTTTCATTTATCCCTTAGCCCCTCAAAGGTGTCAGTTTGCGTCAAAGTGATACTGACAGGGGCGGAATTAATGAGGAAAAATAAAAATTATAGAGTAAATGATAAAGGGTTTATTTATTCAGTCGTTGCTGAAGCCAACCACCGGCGTCTTTAATAACTTGTTGAGTTGTTGACCCATCACCTGAACCGCTCCAATCATTGACAACACCAGAATCGACATTTACACCCCTCTCAAATGCGGTGCCAAGTCCTGGTTTAAATTGATTTAATCCTGCGGAGAGGGTGGGCATTAATGGCTTAATAACTGGTTTCACTATTTTGTCATTTACCCAAGTGACAGCGTTTTTAACGCCTCTTCTGATTCTCTTGCCTAATTGTTTAAGTTTATTCCAAAAGCCCCAAGCCATATTTTAGAACAAATAAAAATTATATTATGTGTAAAATATAAATTTTTATTTCTTCATAAATGAACAGTGCCTTCAATACACGATTGAACAATAAAGAAACTAGAACTGGCAATATTGAGCAGTATTTCAAAAATTTAGCGAAGTTAATCCAAATAAACGCCGGTAAGCGAATCTTTCAACAAAGGACGGTTGATTGTCACGACCAATCTGCCCCATTTAATGAAGGACAAGAAACAAGAATATCTATTACACACTCAGATTTTGATGTTACCCAATTGACGGACGGTTTTATTACTTTTCTTGTTAGACTTAATGTTCAGATATTAGGAATTAAACAGACTTTCAGCGATCCCTCTACGAATGGATCAAATTTTCAAATTCGATTTACAACTGATGGAGTTAGTTATAAACAATTGGTCTGTTTGTACCTAGCGGTACCGGACGTTCCAGTTGTTATAAAATTTAATTCTTCATATCTTCCAGTATATAACTATAAAAAAAAAAATATAAATGAAAATAAATATATAAAAATATAAATTCCAAAAAAAAATATTTATTTAAATATATTTTTCATTAATTTCATATGTTTAATACATCTGGAAACACCATCAGTATCTATTACATATAATTTATTATTCGAATTATATTCAAGTGGGATGACTTTATATTTGTTTCCAATATAAATATAAGCACATAAATCCTTTAATCCATAATATAAGTTATTAAATGTATATTTACCATAATTAGTTATTTGTCTAACATTTTCTGGTAATTCATTAACATAATTATATTTAGATCTATTTCTTTGTATTATACTCTTATCACACCACATAAGACTATTAATATGATTATCTTTAATATCCCCATTAATATGTGTTATACATTCATATTCATTAGGATTCTCTAAAAACATATCTGCTATTATTTTATGTTTTAAATAACTTTTATTTTGTAATTTAACTCTAATATATCCTTGTGAATCTGATGTTTCCTTATGAACATGTTTATTTAATTTATTACGTATTTCATATGGATATTCTGTAGATATTTCATATAAGTTATTATGTGATAGTGTAATATAATTATTAGATAAAGATTCACTCGTGTTTTAGTTAAAGATAAAATATTAGATTTTTTTTTAGAAATGGATTATATTAAGAACTACGATACCAAGCATATACCGTAATGTATGGTGGCATGTAATCTGTTCCGGAACCTGTATTAGAAGTATTACCACTAATATTATGTTGATGACTACCACCAGAAGTTGTATCGTTTTCCTTCCACCAAGATAAATGTTGTCCAGAACCACCATCAGATCCTTTTAATCTTTGTGCAGTCTAATATTTATGTGTATGATCACCAGAAGTATTAGTATTTAAATTAATATAATGACTATGTGATGGTAAGTTATTTATTGATATCTTTTTAGAACCACCAGTTTGTTTACTGCTGTTAGCACAATAAAGAAACCTATCTGTTATCTGTGTCCATGTACCAAATCCAAACAATGTAGCTGGATTAGTATTGTTCATTGATGTATAAATAGATCCAACAGGATATATGGCCAGTAATATCTTTTTCGTAAGATACATCGTTTCTTTTGTAGAAGGATCTTCAAATATTATATCGTGATTTGTGATTAGACCTGATGTAAATGTTGGTTGTTTAATTGCTTGAACACCATCTTCTTCATATACATAAGCATCAATCTCATTTATTGCTACTTTATTAAATTCTGTGTGTGTATGATTAACATCAGCTTTGTTATTTAAAACTTCAATTGTAGCCTGTTTGAATGTATATAACTTCTCATCTAATTCGTCATGTGCTTCATATATCATACCTTGAAGATCCGGATGTGTATGATCCTTATCAGCTTTATTATTTAATTTCTCTAATGCTTCAGTAAAATCTAATATTGGTGTTTTATCATTTAATTTATTTTTAATATCTATAATATCTTTTTCTGAATGTTCAACTCTTAAAACTATTTGAGATGTATTATAATCGATTTTATCATTAATATCTTGATATGTATGATCCTTATCAGCTTTATTATTTAATTTCTCTAATGTTTCAACCAAATCTAATGTTGATGCTTTATCATTTAATTTCTCTTTATTATTAATTATATCTTTTTTAGCTTGTTCAACTCTTAAAATTATTTGTGATGTATTATAATCGATTTTATCGTTAATATCTTTATGTGTATGATTAATATCAGATTTAATATTTAATTGTTCTTCAACATATGTTCTATCACATTTGATATTTATTATATTTGCTAAATCTTCATGTGTATGGTTAATATCAGATTTATTATTTAATTCAGTATTTAAATCTTTATTATTAATATTAATTTCTTGTGTATTAATCTTACCAAATGTAATGGATGTTTGTTGTTCTGGTTCTTCATTTATTTCTAAATCATGATCATCAGGTATTTTAGTGAAACTAGTTAAGTTATCATTTATTGAACATAACTGTCTAAATATTTCAGCAACTGTAAAAGTAATAAGTAAATCATTATTTTTCTCAGTACCTTCAAAACTTATATTATTATCTTTAATCACACTATTAACATAATTCAATAATACACCATAACTAGGAAATAGCTTATTGAACTTTTCAACAATTGTTAGTTCAGATATTACGGTTTCTTCTTCTTCAGTAGTTTCATTAATATCTCTAGACATAATACTTCTAGTACCAATTCTAGATAAGTTTCTAAGAAATGTGCTCACTTGACTGAATAAATTCATATGACTATCCATTACTTGTCCTGTAAGATCTTGAATCCAATTAATATTATTAGTTGTCATAGCATTTGTTTCCGAAACAAAAGTACGAAATGATTCTAAATTAGATGTAATACCTTCTAATAAATCTGATAATGTATTGAAGTTTCCTGTAATCCTATGTCTGAAATCATTAATACTTTGTACCCATGTAGCTAAATTATTAAATACATCACCACCAGTAGATATAGCACTTAAAACTTGACGTAATGTATCTAAACCTTGTGTTTTAGCTAATAATACTGATAATTGTGATACTTGATATTGTAAAGCAGCAAATAACGCAGCTGTTAACCCAGTATTTATTAAATTCCATATCCAACCTCTAGCTGAAGCACCATCTTCACCATCTAAACCATCACGTCCTGGTGGTCCCGTATCTCCTTTATCACCTTTATCTCCTTTAAATTCATCATGATGTTTATTTAAATAATCTAATGTTAATAAATCTACATTTGTTTCATCACTTAATATATTAGATATTACTTTTCCAGATACTTCTATAGGTTTTTTGAATTTAATTATATTATTAAACTCAAAGTTATTATTTAATAAACTAATCAAATAAATAATATAGGTTAATGAATTTCTAATGGATTCATCAACAGTACTTTCTTTAAATATAATATCAGTATTTGATATAAATGGTACGTATACTATTGTTTGTCTTGGATCAAATGTTTTATCTATATAAATCCTACGTGATGAATTACCATCAGATAATATTAAACTTATATTGTCAAAACTTAATCTGTATTTATCAAATACTAAACACTTAGATCTTTCGCTAATATATGAATAAGGAGCAACTGACATTTTAAAATTAATAAAACATGAATTTCTATTTGAAATCTACAGATCCAATGAATTATAATAAGATTAATATTAACACAGAAATACCATTATATGATAATGAAAATGTAATGATACGAATTAAAAACGTTTCATTTAATTCAATTATAGTATTATGTGATGAAAACGATTATATAAAAATACAAATATCACAAGGTATTATAACTTATAATTTAACAACTATTTTAACATTAGATTTAATATCAATACCACAATACTTACAACACGTAGTATTTAAAGATAAAATCACAGTAAATTATAATGATGATATGACATTAGTATTATCTGGACATGATTTTGAAATTATAAATATATTAGATTGTTCACACAGAGCTAAATTAATATTAGGATTATATAATACGTCACTGCCATTATCATCAGATAATAATATTATAACAATACCTTCAAGTCCAATTATTAATTATGACAATAACTTATTTATTAAATCTAATATAACTAATGTGTCTGGTATAACTAATGAAAAGAAATTAGAATATATATCTTTAGTTTATAACATTAAAGAATTCATATTACCATTTGTACCTATTATTAGTAAAACACCTGGAAACTATATCAAAATAAAACCTTATGAATTAAGAAACTTAGAATTTACATTAGTTGATGAATTTTATAAACCTATAGAAATCAAATCACTCATAAGTATTGAATTAGAAGTTATATATGAAAAGGATTATATTCAAATGTTTAATAATAATTAAATGTCTGCGTATGATCAATATCTTAAATTATATAATGAATACAAACATATCAAATCTCAATATAAAAATAATGAAAATAATATTAATATTAATTCATGTGAATTATTAATTAAAAAACTAGATGATATTTATAAAGACGTTATTGATGAAGATAGTATGCTACTTATTATGAAACATTAAAATAATCAAGCTTCTAAGAAAATAAATCTTGATATAAACTTAGCATCTAAATTTAAGAAATATATTGATGTTCTTAAATCTGCTATTAATAATTTAGCGAAAAAGATAAAACAATCTAAACCTAAATTAACATTATCTAAAAATAATAGTATTGATATACAACCATCAAAACCTAATAATGATCCAATTATTATTAATCCTGACAAACCAACTGAAAATCTTAGAGAAACAGTTATACCTAATAACTTACCAGATAAACCTAATTTCAATAATAATGAATCTATTGCTGAAATTGATGACTATGAATTAACACCATTAGTTAATGAATTTAAAGAAATCTTAGATTATTGGTTAGATCGTGATAATATCGATTTAACAAATAAATCAGAAGTATTAATGTGTAAACAAACTAAAAACGATTTAATAAATATAAATCTTCGTGCTACTAACGATGAAAAGTTAGCAATGTTTAAAATAAAAGTTAAATCAGATCCTAATGCTAAAGAACCAGATTGGAATTATGTTCAAACACATCTTAAAAAGATATTTACTAAAATGATTAACAACCTAACTAATGATTTTGAAATGCTTCAAGATAAAGGAGCTAAATTATTAAAGACACCTAAGAAAGAAAATAAACCTAAGAAAGAAAAAATTGATAAACCTAAAACTAATAATCAAAGATTAACTAAACAACAAAGAGAACAAATAATAGAAAACTTTAAACTTGGTATTGAAGACCCTAATTATGTTGTGATCAGAAGTCAGAATACAGGAAAATTAAATGTTAAAAAACGTAAATAAGATATAATTGGTAATTCGTTTTTATTTTTATTTAAAACATATGACACTAAGGCAAATACCATTAAATGTTTTATTCACATCAGATAATATAGATAGTCATAGAGATAAAAATAAAGATAATCGCATATGGTTTAAATTACCAGAGAATTGGATATACAATAATTATAAAGATAAGATTATTGGCATTACAGATATGTATATTACAAAAGGATTTAGATTTATCGATTTTATTATTAATGTTAAACAATACAGACTAAAATTAGATTCAACAACTCCAACAAGTGATGAATTATTAAATGAAAAAGAAATTAGAATGCGAAAGTTCTTTGACGATAGTATATTATTAAAGGATTTGTTTTATGACACTAATAGAGAATTAGATGATGATTTAAATAAAAAAGAATATATATATGTTTATAAATCTGACGGCACCAAACCTAATCAACTATTACATTGTTATTTCGAACATACTAAAGATCATATTGCTACATTTAATTTGAAAAGTGAATTTAATCAATTGCCATTAACTCAAAGAATATATGATGGTTATGTATATTGGATCGAATTTGAATTAACTTATGCTAATGATGATTTTAAGAATATTATTAATTATTATCAATTAAAAGATCGCGTATCGAAGATAACAGATATAATCACTAAAAATATATGGGATAGAAATAGCTGTATATTATATAGTAATATAGCACAGGAAGTTAAAGATGAATATCTAGGTCATACAAAAAGATATTCATTATCACATATTAAGTATTTTAGACTTAAAGGTTTTAATGATGAATTTTGGGTTGATTTATATTCTACAGTTGATCACAAAGCACCAATTATATTACCAAAAGATAATAAAGACCAATTATATATCGAAGCAATACTATTAGATGGTAATACAGCAGTTTTGTAATTTATAACATACATAGTCATTACAGCATTCCTTAATTAATATTAATTTTGATTTATCATTATTATATAAATGTACAAATAACATAAATATGCTATCAGATATATCATCTATTTTCTTATAAGAATTAAATTCATCTAATTTATTTGGATAGTATTTAGATATATATATTCTCGTATTATTTTTGTTGATAGTTTCTTATGTTGTTTATTCGTTGTATTATATTTGATGTTAAGTTTTGTGAACTTTTGTTTTGGGTCAAATAAAATAATATTCTTACAATAATTATAAATACATGATACGAATAAATACATCAATTCCATTGCTACAGTATTATTTTTAACTTGTCTCTCAATAATAACGGTATTAATATTATACTTATTAAATATATCAGATATAAATTCATGAACTTTAATCGTACGATTTAAAACAACATCTTTATTAATATCTTTCTTTATTTCTTCATCTATATCAAATAATCCCAATTCAAGTTTATCCAATATTATATCATAAATAGAATAATTAGTATTTCTAGAACCAATATCTAACGATAAATACATATAACTTAAATATGAAAATAAAAATAAATAAGAAATACTTGATGTTTAGAATTTTAATTTTCTAATGAATGAATGTTTAGTGCTGACTGTAAAATCAAATGTATTTTCAATACATGGACTAATAGATTTACATAAATCAAATTCGATTTCATCACCTTTATATAATCTCTCATATAATTTCATAATACTAAATTCATCATCTTTATCACATTTAACAATTGGTTCAAATAACAGCTTATTTTCATTATATTCAACTTGAATATCATTTGGGAACATTTCATTAGCTACTATAGCTATAACATCTTGCTTAATACCTTTCATTCTAAAATGGAATGCTATTTCATTATTTTTATTTGTTAATTGATCTATATATGTTTTCTTACCAACAAATATCGATTTATATGCTAATGATGGTATATCTTTTGTGATTTCAGCGAAATCATTATGAAACTGTCCAAGGTTTTTTCCAATTAATTCGCTGTTATAACGTTTCTTAAATTCTTTAGCAAGTATATCGATATCTTTATTAAATATATGTAAACTATTTTGATAGAAAATACTTAAACCTAAATCTTCAGCTGTACAAAACACTTCATTCATAATTCTCTTAGACATAGATAAGATATTAACACCTAATGGACAAAAGTTAAAATGTCTAACAATCGATTTTTGTAATTTAAATATAACTTTATTAGATCCATATAATGTTTCTAATTTAATAATATTATTATAATTCTTAGTAATAAAACGTGTGGCATCGTTTTCATCAATAAATTTAATTTTATCATTAATAGGACTTAAAATAGTTTTACCATATATACTATTTAAAATTAATTTAATAATTTCTTGTAATGGATTATCTTCTTTTTTATATTTTAATCTTAATTCAAATAATTTCTTAATTTCATTTCTAATTCTTAAATCCCTATTTCCATCATAATAATATCCTTGTAATATATCACATGTTATATTTTGATATTTAATTAAATCTTCTAATAAGATATGATCTACATACTTTATACATTTACTATTAGATGATCTTGCTGAATCTATATCTGAATTAATATCTGGATTACAAACTATTAATGGGAATTGTCTGTTAATGCCAATAGGTGTGATTTTAATTTTAACAAAGAATCCACTTATGAATTTATTTTTATTAGGTTTTTCTTGATCATCTGTAAATAAATGATCTAATAAGTATTTTGTGTTTAAAATTTCATTTGTTAATACTTTTGGTTTACCTTCTAATGTATATAATCTTGCTATTGCTGATGGATATAATGAAATAGCATCAAAATCACTAATTAAGTTCTTACCATCGTTATTTATTTGTTTCTTATTTTCACATAACATACATCTACCACCATAAACACAGTTGCTAATGCATTCTCTAGGTTTATTACTTAAATCATATAAATTGCCATTTGGATAATATACACGTTGTTCAAATAACTTATTACTAACAGAACATATAGAAACATAATCATATATGTATAGATTAAATTCCTTCATAAGATCATTCTTAAATTTAACAAAACCTTCACGTAATATTCTAACATCTTGTGAACAATAGAAAGTACTGTATCTTTCCATATCAAATGTATTATCTGATAATTTACAATTAGGAATATTATTCATATTATTAATAAATGTATCTTTATCATTTACATAATTAATAGCATCAGATATAATTCCAACTTTATTATTGTTTTTAAGTATTTCACTTGTATAATAATTATATGGGAATACTTCTTTAGGTCCAGTTTCTAAATCAAACATAGTTGGAAACTCTTTAAGTTTTTTAGGTATAACTGTACAACTATCTTTAAACCAAATGTTTTTATTTTTATATTTACCATTAATCATCATAGTTCTAGATCCTTTAATAATTGGTGTTCCGCAAATCTCATCAAGATATTTAATAATGAAATTAATATCATAATTTAGATTATGAAAATATACTAATGTATTATTTGGTAATTTATCTAAAAACATATGAACGCAATTATCACCAAATATACTTTCAGATATTGTCGCTAGTTCATTATCAAAACATATGTTATATGGTTTATGAATACCATCTGTACTAGCTTCAAAATCAGCAAAATATACATAATCGAATTTAATATCATATTTATTATTTTTATTTTTAGATTCATATTTCTGTTTAAGTTTACAACATAACTTTTCATTATATGATAAATCAGTCATATCAGATAATTTCTGATTATATAATGTTGTTGTGTATGCAAAGATATCACCAATTCTAATAGGTTCAAAATAATTATATTCGAATAATAAAACTAATAATGTTTTAATCGATGTTTTTGTTTTACTATTAATCTTATATTTATTTTCTTGATAACGATTTACTAAACATAACTTTTCAATTGGTGTAGATGGTAATGCTTTAATTATATCTTTATAGTTTTTAATGAAATAAGTTGAAATAGGTAAATACTCATATAACATATAATGTTCATTATATAATAATAATTCGATTGTTTGTGTTATTTGTTTATTAGATGGTGTATATTTAATAACGTTATTATTTGAATCTGCTAAATGAATAATAAATTCTAATCCAGTTTCATCAGATATGATTTTGATTTTACTTTGTGGAAAATCTCTTGTGAGTATTGTATTTCTCATAAAATCTAATATATGTTTATCTATATTAGCTTGTTCACACGCATATACAAAACAATTATCTTTTGTCATTAATTTAGATGTTCTTTTATCTAATGTATTAAATATTTGATAACGATCTAAATTAATTGGTAATTTACAAATATATTTCCAATACTCACCAGATCTATTATTATATGATCTCTTATTAATTTTAGAATTCCAAAATGCTTCAACAGCTTGTTTATTTCCAGATGCTTCTAAAGTTTCTAATACTAGTTTTTCATCACTATTAAGTTTATATGATTTTCTAATTTCATCATTTGTTTTATTTTTAATATTATTATTACGTATATCATTAATTGTTAAATTTGGATATGCTGTTAAATAAAACATTTTAATACTAGTTAATGTTGCTATCTTATCTAAAAATGTATCATTATCATATACACGTTGTCATTATGGTTCAATCAAAAAGATGAAAGATATTAAAGAAATATATGACAACAAACAATATATAAGGTTTTATGATGAATTACCAATTAGTATGAGTACAGCTAAAAACATTAAACCAATTATTCAGAATTATAATAATAAATACAAACCAAAATATACAACAACAGAAATTAAAAAATCTGATCTGAATAATATTCTTAGTGATATCGATAATATGATAAATACATTTAGAGAATAAATAGTACCATCATTAAATTTTATTTTTGTCTAGTTGTTAAAAAAATCAAAAGTTTTTTTCTCTAATTTCACATTAAACACTAATGACGATGTTAGAATAATAAACGATAATAATATTGGTAAACGTAGATCTATGTTATCTAAAGAATATTATAAAGTAGATTCACCTCAAGGATATGGATATTTAATTAGATCTAAAGATGATAGTGTAGCTTATTATCCTAGACATAAATTAGTTAAAGGTAAAACTAATAAATATGCTGAAACACTTGATAATGCTAGTTATGGTACAATTAAACAAATCATATCATATGATGAACGAAAAGATAAATATAAAGTTGAATATGATGGTGGTGATATTGATGTTATACCATCTAGAAACTTACGTGAAAACAGACCAACACGTTTAGGTATAATGGAATTAGAGTTTTGGAAAAATAAAACAATACCTGATAAATTAAAACGTTTTAAGCGATAAGCCGTTTTATCTCCTAAATAGTTTTCTTGAATTATTACTATAAGGTCTATCTGGTCTATTAAACGCTGTCACATCACTATTACGTCTGACGAAATTAACAGGTGTTGGTCTATATTGATAAATTACTAAATCTGTAGATGGTGTATTTATATAAGGATTACTAAATTTATTTTTCAAATAATTATAAGTCATAACACTTCCAACGCCCAATAATCCACCAATTAGATATTTATTAAGATTACTATACCATGGATGTGGATTTATATTTTTAATCGAATAATATGGTGAGGTATTATAATTCATTGGCGACATTGCTCTTGATAATTCTGGTGAAGTTGCTCTACTACTATCTGAAGACATTTATATTAAATTAAACTACATCAGAAACGTTTACTTCATTATCAGCAACTGGTTCTAATTCTACTGTATCATTATTTTTCTTCTTTCTTGGTTTTCTAGGTTTCACAATACCTTCATATCCTTCGTTGAATTTAGTAAGAACCTTACTAATATTATTCTTTTCACCTAGCACACTATTTAATACTTCTTTTGTATCATCTTTCTTTTCTATTAGATGTGTATCAGCCAACTTTTTAAGAGCTAGTCCAGCACCAGCTATTCCTTGAATTACTGGATGTCCTCCATACGCAACTCCAGACGTTAAAGCACTATCAATAAATGGTGATACTGTTTTATAAGCTTTTCCAATAGTATTTCCATGTTTATTTAAATAGTCCATTGTACTTCTATACTTTCCATGAGCCCATCCTTTAAATCTATTCCACCAGCCGTGATTATCACTCATTTAATTAATTATAAAACTAAAACAATGTATTTTTACTTTGCTCTACTATGTTGAATTTTATGGATCCTGCTACTATATGAATTTCCATATTAGATCTTGGTGTAGGTAATGTTTTATATTGTTCCCAAACATCTTGCCAGTCTTGTGTAGCTCCTGATTGTTCTACCATTGTTTGTAAATCCTTCATACTATATCCTTGGAATATAACTAAATCAGTACATAAACGTTTAATATTTAAACAAATGAATCGCCATGTCTGAGCGCAAATACATACAGTATAATTATAATGTCTAACTTTCGTTAAGAAATTTGCTAAAGGACTATCTGCTTTAGATAATAATTTATTACCTCCATAATCATCTAATATAAGTAATGTATTTGATGGATATTTAGTAAATGGATATTTCTTAAGTTTTGATGTAATATAATATGTTAATCTTTGTAAATCAAATGTTTTAGGATCTTTTCTTAAATTATGTTTTTCAATCAGATGTTCCATATCTTCATTAATTTCATTCATATTACTATTTAAGAATTCACATATGGCATAATACTTAGATTTTTGTTTAACGTTTTTATTTAAATAATCCATTAAATTATCATCACTTATTTTCTTAATTTTATGTTTTATATTTTTCATAAAAGTATTTGCTGTTGAATCTAATGAACTAGATGTTGTCAAAACAATTATTTGATCATAATATGATTCTTTTGATAAACGATCTGTTATCATAATATGTCTAATAACACCATATGTTTTACCTGAACCCATTTTGCCACGAAAGAAGTATACACCATTAGCACAAAACGGATAATCATCACTAAAAGGTAATATAAGACCTTGCTTTAATTTATTTTTATTCTTTTTGCTATCCTGTTGTAATATCTTATCGACTTTAGCTTTAATATTCTTCATTTTATAATTATTAAATGATGAATAAGTATCAATCACCAAATATTAATAGTTCAGAGATTAATATTTATTATGAACATGTGTTTACTAAACCTATTTATAATAATGAAAATAAATTCGTATATCAATATCCAAAACATTGGTTAGATAATCCAGGTAGAAAGTCTATAGAAATTAGAAATGTTAAAGTAATACCAGCAGCAAGGCTATTAGGATTAACTAATTTTAGAATCACAGATGGAGTAGATACGTTTTTTCCGCAATTAGAAGTTAACTTAGATAATAATGAATCGATGAATGTTTTTAATGAAAAACTTCATAAATATTTAAAAGAAAGAATAAATGAAGATATGCCAAATATTAAATATAATGAATTTTCTATTTCATATAATTTCTCTACAAATTCATTAGATTTCGATATTACATCTAATAATACTAATTTATGTTTTAAATTCGATAAAGCGGATCAATATGCTACAGAAGATTTTAGAAATATTATTAATTTACCTAAAATAGAAAAAGATCTACTTTTTAGTTATTTCTGCGATTTCTCTAAAGGTGAATTAGGCTACGATAAATTCGTTGAAATTTTAAAAAGATATCCAAATATTAAAATTACATTCGAAAAAGAAAGAATTGAGACAGAAATACCAACTATGATTAGAGGTTTTAAATTTCTTAATGTATGGAATAGAGGAAATATACTTATTGAATCAGATATATCAAGATAAGAAATTACTTGTTAATTTAATTTCACATGATAATATCATGTTAACTAAAGAAGATCTTGAAACAGTAATATCGATACAAACACATCATACATGTGAAATTGATCTATTAGAACCTGATGTTGGTTGTTTTAAGTATTCACCATATATATAAAGATATCACAAATTAAAATATAAGAAGAAAATAACACAGCAGTTAATTTCAAGATATGTTATTCATCTGATTATATACAATTAACATCTAAATATAGATTATCTCTGAAATATGTGTTAATAAATTAAAACATACAAAAAAAAATTATTATTATCTTTGATTTATTATTATTATGCCGCTAAGTTATAATCATCAATTCTAATTTCTGGTGGACCATTTGGCATAATCTGAATAGCAAAGCAACTATGCTTAAGAAATCCAATAATTGGTTTTGTCTCAGATGATGTTAGACCATTTTCAGTAGTAATAACATTTAATTTATATGTGATTGGTGAATTTGAAACTTGACCTTGTTGGAATGTAAAATCGGTTTCTGTAGGGAATCCCATTAAGAAATGTGTTATGCCATTACTTGTCAAACCAACACTTGTATTATTTTCTGTTGTTAGTGTTTTCATAACATCTGTATTAAAACCAATCAGATCATTATTAGTATTACAAGCATTAGAAACTAGTTCATAAAAAATAGGTCCATTAGTTTTTTCTGATTCTGATGGAATTGAACCATATGAACCCATAAATAACTGAACACCATTGAATAAAGGATTTTCGAAATTAGTTAGATAATTAGAATTCTTAGGGAAAAGAACCCAAATGCTATTTACATTAATTGGAGTATATGTTGCTGTGAATGTTGATTTAGTTCCAGGATTCTTATTTAATTCTCCAGCCATTGGCAACCATTCCACAGTTTTAATTGGGAAACATAACGATTGTGTTGAATAATGAGCTACAAGACTAGCATATACAACAGGATCTAAACTAAAGTTCTTACCTATAATTGAACAATCGACAAATTCAGCAGATTTCTTCGTAATAGTATTTTCGACTTTTGTTAATGTGATCACATTCGAAGATTTAGCAATAGTATTGAAATGTGTAAACGATTCATTTAATGGAACAAAACGATTAGTGATTTGTGGATAGTTTTGAACAATTGCCAAGTTATTTGGCGTAAGTAAAGCATCTTCTAAACTAAGTGGTGCTATTTGTAAAGCATCTGCCGTGAATTTAACTCTGAGTTGAATATTACCAGCAAAATCAAGTAAGAACCTAATAGCTTCAAACAGTAAGAATCTTCTGAGATCAATTTTCGGTTGAAGACTAATATTAAATGTATTATCATCTTTCAATGTTGTCATATCAACAATATAACCAGATCTAACGGTATTAACACGTTTCCAAACATTTGAATGCCTTGTTTTAGAAAATACATCTGTTTTCTTAATAGCATCTGTTGTTCCGCAATTACTCATAACATAACCTTCATTAAGTGAGTTATCTTGATTATATATAACTCTACCATTTGCTAATATTTGATATGCGGACACAGCCTAAAAGCTATCATCAAATCCAACCCAAATAGATGGTTCGTTATGTGATTCAGTATCAAGACCTTTAGTTTTAGTATACTTCGGTAAAGTACTCTTAAGAGTAGCATTTAATGTATATGAAATGTATGTATTATATAAATCTATCATGTTTTCACCCTTAGGAGATAAGTTAAATGTCGTGTAGTTGTTTTCTTTAATATCTTTAGGAGTTGATGGATCTTTAGATGGCACATATCGTCTATTGGTATCACCTACCTGTACAGCATTATCAATAATATCAAAATAACTCTTAACCTGATGATAATTCTCAGCTGGAGTGAATTCGTTTAACTGTTCGTTATTCATTTAATAAAAATAACAATCGATAATATATATAACTTATAATCTTATAATTCTTGCTCTTCTATTTCTAACAGGCATTGGAAATGGTCTATTGTTTGATACTGTTTCTTGAATGTTATTTATGAATTGTTTATTTTCATTTGTTTCACGTTCTCTTTCAACTGGATTCTTATTCATATCATTTGATGCTGTTGATTTCTCTAATACTTTAAGCATCTTTGCTAATAATGCTTTATTAGATAATTGTTCATAATCATCTTCTGAATCATTATCACTATAATAATATTCTGAATCTGATGATAGATTATCGTCTACTGTTGTTTCCGAAGAATTGAATGGTGCTTTTCTTTTACGAACTTGTACCTTACCATTTGTTTTGACAACATAATATAACGGATGTTGAATACCACGTTCTTCATTATCTATAATAGATTGTCTTTCTGATTTACTTAAGCTCATTTAATTATAAATAAAATCAGAAAGTTTTATCTTATTAAAATGTCGGATACAATTAACATCCAGTCTCTCAGAGATGAAATTAAAAAAGAAATTTTAAAGGAATTATTAAATAATAAATCTAAGGATATTAAACAAGATAAACCTAAAAGAAAGTGTACTGAAAAACAATTGGCTGCGTTAGCTGCTGGTAGACAAAAGAATCCAAGATTACAAAAGAAACAATCTAAAGAAGAAGATACAGATATTGGTCATGATATATAAGTTAATATAAATATTTATTTTTATTATTTTTGTGTTTCAAATTCTTTTGCTCTAAAATAATAATGATGATAAATACAGTCTACTGAATTATCATCACGATAAGCAGTATACAACCTATCAAAATAAGATTCTTCATCATCTTCATCATTAATTTGTAAATTCACTGGACGAATATACCAACCATTATTTTCTTTTTCGACGTTTAAAATTGGAAATCCATCTTTATTAAACAAAGTATATCTCCAATTTATAAACATAAATTTAATTTCTTCTTCGTTTAAGATCTCTTCTAATTCTTCATCCATTTTTATAACTAATAAAAAAACAATGTTTTATACAGGTTCTGGAACAGAAAATGTTAGACAAATAACTAATTATGGTAAATATACATTTAATAACTTATATTATGGATTAAAGGATTTATGTGCTTATATTTATATTGGAAACAAATATAAAGTCATCCCACTTGAATATAATTCGAATAATAAATTATATGTAATAGATACTGATGGTGTTTCCAGATGTATTAAACATATGAAATTAATGAAAAAATATATTTAAATAAATATTTTTTTTTTGAAATTTATATTTTTATATATTTATTTTCATTTATATTTTTTTTTTTTATAGTTATATACTGGAAGATATGAAGAATTAAATTTTAAAACAATTGGAACGTCCGGTACCGCTAGGTACAAACGGACCAATTGTTTATAACTAACTGACAGCATTCATAACATCCTTCCCCGCTATTGTCATTTCATCATTGAGCTATCATTCATTTATAATTACAAGAACTTACTAATTACAAAGTAAATCATCATTTATTTTTAATGTCGGCACTTGTTTTTAATGTTTTCATGAACGTGTCCTCAGTTAGGAATAAGATGTTCGCACCATCCACGACTACGCCGTGTCTGCTGCTAACATCTTTTTAAATATATTTACGACAGAGTTAGTTTTACAAGTTAGGGTCCCCCCATATAAAAATTAAATTTTTGAATTTCTTACAAAACTAACGTTAATTTTATTTTGAAATTCCTGACTATATAAAATCTAT
>JALKBU010001006.1:0-18495 GCA_023091735.1 Trichomonas tenax | reverse complement strand
CGCTGCATATTAGTGCATACATTTATGCTGGAAATCGTATATTTTTGGACGATTTGTAATGCAATCAATGATTTGATAGATATATAGACTGTGCCACTTATACCACTGGATAGACAACTATCAATATTTACATGAAAGTACTTTCAAATCGAAAAAATATTAATCAGATAAAAAGTTATGAAGGTCACGGGACTACACAGCAGAAGGAAAATTTTTCCCTCTTTTTTTTTTTTTTTTTTGATGAGAGTTGGATAATAAATGTAAAGTGTCAAATGTCATGTTAAAAACCAAAATTTCGATTCTCAGGCATGGCTTAATCGCTAATGATTGATCGTCATCTGTTGCGGAGCAATTCACTAAATTGCAATGATTGAAGAAAACAACTTGTCATGTAAAATATCAAATGTCAAAAGACGATAGTACACTTTTGTTTTACACTCTATCGTCTTTGTTTAGGATTTATTATCACTCGCAATATAGTCATAGATGATACTTCTAATGTAGAATAGATAATAATAAGATAATTGGTTATAATAAGCGATAGCAGTGCAAATCAATCTAATCTGATAATGCTGAGAATATTCATTTTTGATATGTAAAATCATTTGATATGTAAAGTTATTTTGTCAGATTGAAATTTGGTGGGAAATTAAAAATTGAATCATTTCATTTGAAAGTGATAATGACCGACATCGATCTGTTTTATTACTTTCTCAAGGAGTATCATGAATATGTTGAATTTTATGATCGCATCTATGACCTAAGGCCAGGACAAACTGAAGATTGATCCAAAGATATGTTAGAATTCTGCATCAAGTCAGAATGGAAAACATTGGCGGTTCTTGTTATTATCTTCAATGCAGCTGAGTGCAATATCAAATATCGTTCTGAATACTGGACCTTATTCAAAAATATTTTTAATTATTTCAAATGCAAACCAAGTTTAAGTTATCTAAGTACGCATATTAAAGTTCTCTATTCAAAGGAATATCATGTCAAGATCAATGATTTATTTCTGCCTGATCATTTAAAGGGTTATCAAAAAATGAGCTTTGAGAGAATTCTTCAAGTATTTGATCCAGATTCATTCATGTATCATATTCTTCACGATAACTGTTGTGAATTTATGGATTGCTTTGAAGCAGGAGCAAAACTGAAAAAAAATCAATCGAGTTTCTGAAAATATGACATATTTGGGTCTCCAAAATGCTTCGACTATCTTGTAAGTGTTGGTGCAGAGATCACATAGACTTGTCTCGATTTGAGCTATTTTGGACAAAATTTGGATATTATCAAAGAGTGCTTATATGAACATGATCCAGATTATGCGACAATGAAGACTTGTTTATTAACAAATAATCTAAAATTAATTATGAGTCTCAAATTCCAAAATCGCAAATCAATTGATCCAGAATTTGCAAGCGAAAATCTGAATCTTAAAGCTTTTTTGTTGAATGCATCAAATTTAGATGATGAATTCAAAAAAAATTGTTATTTCGGATGCTTTGGGATTACAGAACTATTTCTTGATGACTATTACCAAAACTATTTAAATCAAGTTAAGAATTATAGTATAATTTCGCTGTTGATATCAGCTACGAAATTCAATAATATTAGTATTATTATAAAACTTATCGAACTTGGTGCAAACATTGATGAGAAAAATAATGATGGAGATACAGCTTTGATGATTGCAGTTAGATATAATCGCATCGATTGTGTCACCAAACTTATTGAAAATGGTGCAAACATCGATGCAAGAAACAACATTGGAAAAACAGCTATGGATTTTGACAAATCTTTTAATTATGTTGAATGCATTAAAATATTGAATGACTTTAATCGTCGTGAAAATGCACCCTCGCGTTTTTACCAACTTCTGAAAATTGGCTTTCACTTTTTCGCACGGTTCCTTTTTGATTAGTTCCATTGATTAATTACATCAAAGCTTTGAAAACAATAAAAATTTAGCCAATCTAATTGCATCCATTTGTACAACATCAATGAATAAATAATATATTATACAAATAATAATTTAAAACAAATAAATTAATCATTAATAAAATAACAAATAAACGCATATAAACATTATTTCACGAAGCTGATAATCTTGTTCAGTATATCCTTACAACTTTGATTCGTTTCTTCAGTAGATTTGAATTTCGCTTGGCACATTTTTTCAACTTCTCGCAAAATTATTTCTTGCTTTGGTTCCGGTATCTCCCAGCTCTCGATAAATGAAAGGAATTGAAGCTGTGCCGCGCAAGCCAAAGTTTGGAAAAGTATATTCTTTCTTTGTTCAGGACTGATAGCGCTGTCCGCCTCCAGTTCAGGAACTTCTTCGTTCCCCAACACGACAGACTGTGCGTGCACCATAATCTTTTTCAGTAATTTATCGACTGTGTAAATTTGCTCTTTCATATCGCTCGAATCTGCTTCCTCCCTCAGCATAACCAAGTGGTGGAGCGGGACGTAACAAGGTCCAATTTCATTCAAGAAAAATGCCACTAACGCATGAGGCAATCCATCGATAACTTTCAGCGCTATAACCCTGCAAATAATCGTGGGACCTCCTCTGTTCTTTATAACGGCCGCCAAATCGCCAGGCGTGATTTCATCTGGATCTCGGACTGCATGAGGGAATTTAAAATCAACGGATGGCACCACGGGAATGTTTATCTTTATCTGAGATTTTCCTTCAGCTTCCTGGTTCAATCCGTTTGAAACTGATCGAGATCTTGTTGGAATTGCGGGTTTAGGATGTTGCTGCTCCTGATCAGACTCCAGGCGGCTGAATTTGGCACGGAACTTTAGCGGAAGAGCCTCCTGTGGATTAGCAAATGGCAGTGCTAAATTAATCATCGAATGCGCGGAACTCATAGTCTGAGGATGTATGTTTTTCTTCGCTCTGGCGGCCGTAATGATTGCAACGTACTGCTGGTTCGCCATTTCTGATATGTCCATCGACGTAGTGTGCGGATCTTGCAGGGATTTCTTGAATCTTCGTATAAAAGCGCGCGTTTCAGCGAGAGGTCTGTGTGTGCAGTTCGTGAGAAGCATGTCATCGCTTTGTTGGCCAATGATGACCACCGAGCGGATGCTTTCGACTTCTTCTGGAGTGAAAGCTTGAAATATAGATGACATTTGAATTGTAAATATCTCAATTTTTTCAAAAGAGAGATTTTAAGTTTTCTTTCTTCATTTTCTCTGCGCTTTGGTACACTTTTCTCTTAACTTTTAATATGTCCTCTTTCTGTTTTTATATATAATATGTTTAATTTTCTTATAATTCATTTTTATAACCAAAATATTAAACTAAAATCATTAAATATCAATTGTTATTTTCTAATTCTTATATTTTTCATAATTTAAAGTTCTGTTTAGCTTGATTTCTAAAGCTATTGTGAGTTATCCATTAGTTGGCAATTTTGATTTTATAATTATTTTATTGTGATGTTTTATCTATTGCACTTCATTTTGATAGAGTTATATAATGTTTCTATATGGTTGCTTTTTGTATACGTGCATATAATGTAGAAAATTGTAACAATGATCTAATGAAGGGTAACACATTTAAAAACTAATACGTATAGAGTTTTTTATAATTCTCTGTTGTTTAATAATAGTTATCCATTTAATTCAATATTCCTCATAAAATAATATACTTAATGGAAGAAAAGTGATATTATTATATTACTATAATGAATGTGGATATGTGATTGCTAGTATCAAAATTCTATGAATGCATAATTTAACATATAATTTGGTAAACATACAAATATAGGTGCCTCTTAAGGACATATTTCATAATACAACAGATATTTATTAAGTGTATAACAATATAAATCAGACATTAGAGTGATTGACGACATTTTCAATATCGCCAAAGAATTCATTGAATCGCGATGAGTCTCCCTGCACTTTCACGGTGAGGTTGAAGAGCTGATCGTTCTGGTAATTTGACTGGATAACGTAATAAGCGAGAGGATCGATATTCTCTCTATGAGCGTACAGCGTTAAGTCATTTGGATAGAACCAGTCGAAACCTTTCTCGAGGAGTTTGCTCTGTATTTGTCCAAAGACAATTTCAAGCTGAATCGAGATATCATTAATTGTGTTCGATGAACCTTCTGGCATCACGAATTCCTGCTCAACGTAGTCTGTCTTGTCTATCAATGAGTAAACAACCATGCTATTTGACCCGCTGTACGATTTGCGTCTGCTAAATGGATCTCTTTGCGTAATATTGAAGTTTGCTCCCATTGGCGCTGGAGTTTGGATAAGAAAAGCAGAGTCATCGACAGCCTCTGGCTTATCCTCCTCCATGACGGACCACGGAAGCATGTCTAACGAGATTTTCTGCGTTAAAATATGACAGAAATATTTTGCTTGATTGAACTCTTTCTGTTTCAACAAATCCGGTATTTGGTCCTCAGGTATTCCAATGTCCTTGAGAGCGACCATAACGGCCGGGTCTACGTGCGTTGGATCGATCGGATCTATACGTGTGTACTTAGGAAGCGGTGTTGGTATCGTGTAACGCTTCGGAAGATCGATTCTGAATGCTTTGTGATGCTTTATTTGTTCTATCGTGATTCTTTTTGTTGGATCAACTTGTAACATTCTCGAAATCAAGTCTTTGATGTCCGGTGGGAAGTCGGGCATCCTATATTGCCCTGCTTTCACCTTCGCGACGAGATTTCTAAAGGAAGGATCGTCGAAAGGCAACCGGCCAGATAATAAAGTGTATAAAACAACGCCACAGCTCCAAATATCCGCAATTCTGCCGTCATATGGTATTCCCTTTATTATTTCTGGGGACGCATAGTGAGGAGATCCACAAGATGTTTCAGCTGTATTCGCAGTCATCCATCTCGCGAACCCGAAATCCGCAATTTTGATGTTATCGTTATCATCCAAAAGTATATTTTCAGGTTTGAGGTCTCTATGGCAAATACTGTTCGAATGTAAATAATCAAGACCATAGATAATCTGTCTGAAAAACCTCATTGCCGTCTCCACCGTTAGGGCTCTCCTCGACATCAGATAATCAAACAGTTCACCGTGCGCTGCGTATTCTAATATAATATAAATATGTCTTGGGCTTTCGCAGATCTCCTTGAGTTTCAGTAGATGCGGGTGATCTAGCAGCCTCATCAACGCTGTCTCCCTTTGGATCTTCTGCTGCAAGTCTGGGCGAGATTCGAAACTTGATTTCTTGAATATCTTTATCGCAGCTAAAGTATGCTTAATCTTATGCTCGCCGAGTTTAACCTTCCCTGTGGCGCCTATTCCTATCGTCTGTAATATCACGTAGTCACCGATTTCTTGAACTTTAGGCTGCATTTAATTTTAAAATTTGAACAAAGATCAGGCTTTTAAATTGAGAGAAAATTTTTTGGTTTTGTAAAATGAAAACTTAAAAATATCACTCTATAGACAGAATAGAGCATATTGATATGTCACGTTTACTAACGGATGAAGACATGTGATGTGAAAAATATTGAGAAAGTTATTTCTAGTATTCGGAATTTACATTGTCAAAATGGCAGAATTTGTAATTATTTGTCAAAAAATATAATTTACATTGTCAAAATAGCAAAATTTATGATTATTTGTCAAAAAAATATAATTTACATTGTCATATGTCAAAATTCGTGTCTTTCATTTCCTTATGTAATACTAAGTATTCAAGCTTTATTATTATGTTTATTATAATATATTTCAAAAGTATAATCGAACTATATAGGAATTATTTCATAAAACCAACAATATTAAATTTAATTATTTTTAGTGATATGTGAGCATTTAATATTAAGAATCTTGTAGAGATAATGGTGCTTTGATGAAATTTATGATATATCCTTATCAATCAGGTATCAATTTTGATTAGAATTGAGATCAATTAGCTGAAGACTCTCGTTTAACATAACCTTATTAGCAGCATTTCATAGCGTTAGCAGTTCGTAAAATTATATTTTTAGATTCATAGAATTTACAAACAAAACATACAACAATAAAACATAAACTATAATATAGAAGAAGGAACACTTCTTATCTGTGGCTTAGTGGGCCTCTTTTTCACCCTTGTGTGATATAATCTCATATCGATTATTTCTGAAGTATTTTTCGATGGATCAATATAATTAATCGCCTTGAAGCTGTTTTCCAATTGATCGCAGCTCAATTGAGAGAAACATTTTTTGAAAAAATTTGCAAAAAAAATAGAATCGCTGATTCAAATTTGAATCGAGGAATTAAATTTTTCAATGAAATTTTGAAAAACTATATGTTTTGAGTCTGTTATTGCAATATAATATGATATAGGAATAACTCAAACAAAACAATTTGTGGAAAAATGAGCTAAACAATTATATATCAACACATGTCAAAATAATTGAGAACCGTAGGTTTTCATTCAAATTGTTTTGCATGTATTGAATATTTTGAATGCACAATTCTCAGAAACCATTTTCTTAAAATTATATATATTTTAAATTATCATACCATATATTTGGTTTTCAATTCTATGTCATTATCAAATAGAAAAACGTATCGAATTTTTTTTTCTAAGTTACTAATAACCTAAATTTCGGAACAATTTTTTGTTTTTTTAACAAAATCTATTTCCGATATATTTGGACTTTTTATTGTAAAATTATAATACGTTCCGATTCTTCATTAAAAACAACACAATAAAAATCAAAAATATTTTATCGATGTCGAAATTTCATTTGAAACTTTTTTTCTGAATGCTTTTGATTTATTTTTTATTTCAAATTATTAATCTATTTGTATTCTATATCATAATCCATTATTTAAAACTCTGTAAATCCCATCTTTTATTTATCACAAATTGATTTTAGATATAAAATGATGACAATATCTGCATAATACGTTTAATACATTTTCCGCCAAGAAATTATATTAAGAATAGAGACTGTCATAGAGTTTAATGGATGAACAAATTAGCGATTTTTGCATTTCATCAATTTTGCAATTTACTTTCCTTGAGATTTAATTTAGAACTCTAATGATCATATTTCCTGCTTAATATACACCACGTGGAGACTATGTTATGAATTTCAAGACCATATCTTTCACATAAAATTGTTGTTCAATAAAACATTTTTTATTTCCCGATTTTTACTTAAAGAGTATATTCACAAGCCTATAGACAGCGAGGTCTTTAAAGCAATGAGGTAGATTTTTGTGTAATCGACAAAAAGTGGAATTAATTTAACAATATTTATACATGACAATTAAAAACTATCCAAAAGGAACTGAAAGAAGTCACTTCTTCTGTAAACGTGCTTTCTCTTCAAGGTATGGTAAAGTGTACCAATCGGGAGAACCTATAAATTTCGCGATTGTGCCGTTCTCACTAACAATGATAAAACTGTCTCTGTCAACGGGTGTGGCGCAGATTGGTCTGCTTCCAATGAGATTGCCGATATCTTCAGCATGAATACGCTCATTGATGTCTTCGGTATCAGTGATCCTGCAAATATATGTGTGACCTACGGTAGTAGCGATAACAAAGATTTCATGAAATAACGGCATTATATATTCAAACTTTGAGTTGTTGAATGATTTCGTCATCAGAGGAATGAGCTGTCCGAAGCTATATGAAATCAATGAGTTATTCTCTGTGCAAACAAGTGTCTTCGAATTTATCAATTCAATATTCTTCAATCTTACAGAAGAGCTAATAAACTTAGCGGATTGGATTGCAATATCATCTCCAACTAATGATAGCAAGCTAATCGAATCATAGTTCTCCGAAACAGCAAAGAAATCTTTGTTTTCGATGTAAATCAGTTGAGAGTAGTTTTCCATATCCTTCTGCTTTGGCTGTTTGAAAATATCACCGAAAATGACTTTATTTGTTGTACTAATTATGAGATTAAAATTGCAAAGAATTGCTGATGATGGAAGTGTCGGTAATGAAATATCCCAAAGTTTTTGAATCTCTCCAGATGCTTTAAGTAACTGTGTTGAACAATCTTTCTTGATTAAAATGAAATTTTCGATATCAAAAGGAATTACGTGCGCAACATCTTCTAACTCGATATTATTGATAGTAAAAGATGTAGAATTTACTGTGATTATAGACAGAATTCCAGTATCGAAGAATAATAAGAATTTATTTGCCGAAGCGTGTTTGAATTCGACAATCATTCCATATTGTATAATCTTATCATAAAGTGGGACGAGTTTTTCTGCAGAATAAGCGAGCAAATTCGTGTTCGAAATAAACACAATAATATTATCTTCGTTCTGTGTCGAAAAAGCGTATACAGGAATGAAGTTTATTTTATATCCAAACAAAGTATAAGAAAAAAGCCTGTTCATCGGCCTTCTCCACTGACTTTGCTCGGAAAACATTAAATTGATAAAAGTGACATCACATCGAAAAGTATCATTTTGTTTCTTTCATTCTTCATCACTTTAACTTGATTCTTGACATCATCTTTTCTCACTACATTTTGCATCAACTCCCATCATAGACACCATTACACCCAATATTCATACAATTTTCGCTAACTTTTTGTTCAAAAATTTAATATCACAAATCTACAACAAATATAATCGGCAAAATTCATTCACATCACATAGGATATCCAAATATAATCACAAATAGGTTTAATATATTTCTCAATGTCATATCTTGAAATGTTTAAGTTTGACCTAAATTGTTTAAGTGATAAATCTAAGTTTTAGGGAAATGGTAGTCTATGTTCTTCATAACCTTGCGCTTTAAAGTAAATATCCTTCATACAGCTACAAAAAAGTCAAGGTTTGGAAGGTTCTATGCTATCATTCTCTTCCATAGTCCATGCATAATAACATTTACTACATCATATCAATTAATCATCAGCTATATTTGTGTCAAATATCAAACTCAAATTTATCTTATAATCTCTTTCCAATCTTTCTATCTCATCAATGCCTCTAATGTATTTCAATGTCTGCCTTAAATATCAATATGTTTTCTATCAAAATATCAAATAACAACAATTCTTATTCTTACCTTCTACAAACAAACGTTTTATAGAGAATAGAATAGAAATTACAATATAAGAATCATCCAGAAGCAAAAAATAAATTTTGCTTTTAAAAATAATTTAACAATTAACCTTCTAGCTTCATAGCATATACTTTCAGCAAAGAATATTTTATGTGTATGTATAAGAGAACCCTCAACATCGATATTTTATTATAAGAAAATATAAAATTAGCTCCTAAAGCCATATTTCTGAATAGAATATGCGTAACATGCGATGAAGATTATGGAAAAGGAGATGAAAAGAGAAAACAAGAAAAGGCGAAGAGTCACTTTTCGGTTTTGGTCGAACCTTTTTGATGTCTACTCCAGAGGCAGCACCAGTTGAGGCTCCACAAGAGCAGCAACAACTCCGTGGTGAGATGCGCGGCCGCCGCGAGGGCCGTGGCCCACGCGGTCCACGCCCACAGCGCGGCGGACAGAAGGGCGGATGGCAGCCACGTACAAAGCTTGGCCGCCTCGTCAAGTCTGGCAAGATAAAGACACTCGAGGAGATCTTCTACCACGCTATCCCAATCAAAGAGGCCGAGATTGTCGAGCACATCCTCGGTGAAGATCTTAAGGACGAAATCATGAAGATCATGCCAGTCCAGAAGCAGACACGCGCCGGCCAGCGCACACGCTTTAAAGCTATTGCCGCTGTCGGTGATGGCAAGGGCCACATCGGTCTTGGTATCAAGACAGCTGCTGAAGTTGCCAACGCTATCAAGGGCGCCACAATCTACGCCAAGCTCTCCATCATTCCAGTTCGCCTTGGTTACTGGGGCAACAAGATCGGTGCTCCACACACTGTTCCAAACACAGTCACAGGCAAATGCGGCTCCATCCGTATGCGCTTGATCCCAGCTCCACGTGGTTCCGGCATCGTCGCTGGTACAGCTGCCAAGAAGCTCCTCACAATGGCTGGCTTCGAGGACCTCTTCACATCCTCCCTCGGTAACACAAAGACAACATTCAACTTCCTTGTTGCCACATACAACGCCATGGAGGAAACCTACAAGTTCCTCACACCAGACCAGTGGGAAGAGCGCGTTCCAGAACAGCACCCATTCGTCAAGAACTCCGACTGTCTCCACGGCAAGAAGAAGGCTGAGGCTGACGAGTAAAAACACTCTACATAATTTTTCCATAATTAATTATTTCTTTTTCATTCTTTCTGCATACCACTAATCTTTTATGTGAAAGATTAACATGAATTTAATATATAAAGAACTTAAAACAAAAAATAATATTGTTGAAATTGTTTTATTACGCAATTGAAAGTGAGAGATGATGTGTTTGACTGTTTTATTGATTTTTATACTGTTTAAAAATGGTTGTAAGTATGGAAAACGTGATTTAAATTTGATTAAAATCGAAAAGCCCTTTAAAATGCCATATGCTAGTGGAAACTGATATTACACTAAATTCTATTGTCATTTTTCTATGACAAAATATATGTTACCGTTAAACAAATTGCAAATGATCGATTTTCATTCATTTTCTATGCTGTAAGGCTATGTACAGAGGTGCTAAACTGCAGTTCCCAATCCTAGGACATCGAATTACGAGCATCGATGGCAAAATAACCAATATTAATTTTTCATAAAAATAATTTACGTTGATAAACACAATTTACATATAAAATTCATCTGAAGACATTAACAGACACCCAATGGTGACGGAGAAACGATTTTTAAGGCAAAATAATTTTTTTTGACGATTTTATCCTCTGTCCAAAGATATATACGAGAAAACAGAAAATTAATTGTTTTAATACGTTGTATTTGTGAGCAAACACAAAAATCGGATTTTTATATTTTTGTTTGTCTTTACATAATGTATACTACACAAATATCGTGACAATAAGACTTTTTCAGTTTTTGAAAAGTGGTACGTTCATTTTTTCAAAAAAAATGACCATCATAATATTTACAGGTATTTATACACAACAATTTTGCACTACAACAAGGCTTAAAAAATACTAAATAAGAATCCAAATAAATATGATTAGTGAGTATTAATGAGCTGACTGATGTCCGAAGGATCTATTGAAGCCGAGGATTGGACCTGCGGCTCGTTATCTGTGTTATCTGAGGTTTTCGGATTCTGAGAAGGAATAAATTCTTCGAGATGCGGATAAATCGCATCCCAGTTTTCTGAATACCAGCAGAGAAGGGCTATACGATTTCTATTTGCAAGTCGATCGATAATTACTTTAATTCGTTTTGATAAGCGCCGGGCAAACATTCTGAGTTGATCAACAGTTAATCTCGCTCCGTAGTGACTCTCAAGCATCACAGTCACGAAATCAATATTATGTAAATTGTTTTGAATCCTTTTCGCCATTTCATCGCTATCCTGATAAGTATATGCTGCTATAGCGTCTGCCGTGCGCTCTATTTTCGATTCAAGAGGTGAATGCTCTTCTTCTTTGTCGACTTTGTCCATACAACAAAAAAATTGAATTGTTTTTGGTTCAAAAAAAGTAATACATTGTTACCAATATAAATTTATGTGTTTGAAAGATGTGAATTCAAATATATTTTATATTGTGTGAGCGAATATTGAATTATTATATAATAATAAGCATCGTAATTCGTATAATACACTCGAAAAATTGAGAACAAATATGTAAAATGGATTTTGTTACGCTCTACGAGTAGTATTATATTTAGTAATCAAATTTTCTGTGTCTTTCAATTTTTGGCAGCTTTGTAAAATCCATTATTATAAATTGTAAATCGTTGATGTATATAGATCACAATAATTTTCATTATTTTATATATTTTTGTATATAGAATTAAATATCGTTATTAAAATTAGAAAATTTTCATTTCCTCTGAAAAATTGCAAACATATTTTTTGAGAGAGTTTTTATTTAATTTTATATTTGTTGCTTTTCTTTTTAACAACATAAATAAAATTATTATTAAAGCTGTTAAATTTTTTAAACTCGAATTTAAACATTTTAACATACTCATTTGGTTATATATTTTGATTGTTAAAAAAAATCTAAAATTACCACTTCTTCGAATGTCAATTTTGAGTCCGGAACAAATTAGCATAAATTGAATACTTTACAAGACGATACATAAAATACAAATGGTAAAGAAAGTTTGTCCTTGATGACGTTCTAACCATCTTTGTCCATTCCACAATCACGCACTCTGCTCTCTTTCATACAGCAAAGAACTCTCCCGTTTCTCTTCTCGTTTTTCAACGAAAGAAATAATTTCATAACCCAAAAAGTACCATCAAAACAGCTGATTTTCTAGCATCTCACTGCATATCGAATGGAGAATTGAAATATCGCTCCTTATCCTCTCTTTTCTCGTCTAATAAACACTTTTTTATATGAACTGTTTTTTGTAAATTATTCAATTTGTGCTATAATTTTTTTTGGAATTTTTTAACCATCAAGAAAATCATTTCAATCGACCAATGCATTCTATTTTCACGTTGTTGCTTTTTATATTAGATTATTTTCGTTATCTTCAAAACATAACCAACAATAATACCATTAATATTTTCATTATTCCAAATCCGGTCTTTCTTTTCAAGATAAATTATACATTGTTTGAAAAATTCATTCAATATATTTTAATTAATCGCGATTGACCAATTTGACAATGACACATCGGGTCTTCATATAATCGCAATTTACATATTACAGTTATTATTGTTAAGTCAGTTAATGTGAATATTATCATATTTATGGTATGCGGAATATGAATCTACAATAAGTTAATTTTACATTTTTGAAAGCATTGTTCGTTTTTTTTTTTGTTGCTTTTATATCACTAAGCTATAAGCAATAGGTTAATAATAATTTTGAATTTTTTCTTTTATTAATTTTTTTCCATTAAAATGTATTCCTCTATCATAGCATTATCATATTTCGCATACAATACAGTTCTAATCCGCCTGTAAATTATTTTGTTTCATTATTTACGCTCTTTATTCACATTCTATGTCATACTGAGATTGATTCCTGTGATATATTTCATAAAAGCAATAAAAAAAAAAAAACAAAAATAGATTTTTTCTTCAGCTCTGGCATATGCAGGTATATCTCAGTCTGAATTTTCGCTTTTTTGTTTTGTAATTTTATTCTTTACACAATTTAATTAATCAGAAGTGTTTCAACTATGAGGGTCAGAACCAGATCAAACATGTATGGGCAAATATAACTCTTATGTGATGCCATACATAGTTGTAGTGTTAAACATATAATATCGTTTCATATTTTTCATTAACAATTTGATATCAGCTTACTATTGAGTAAATAACAATATTTATTATAAATATATCATATGCCAACAAAATAGTAACATATTACAAATATTACAAGCTCCTAATTGAATATTTGTTAAGTATCTTAATTTATAAATACACAAAATCATTGCGGAGACGACAATATGCATAGATAAATGCACACATTACACGTTTTTAATGTGATACACCAAATTATACTTATAGCCTCCCAATGAATTTGCTGAAATTATTGATTAATAGAAATAAAGTGTTCAAAAATAAAAACGATGGAAAAATAATTAGTATCATATATACTATTGTATTAATGTAAACAGTGTCAAATAAATTGTGAAAAAACGTGACTTTTAACCTTATACACTTTGTATCACATTGTAAACATTGTTTATTATAACATTTACATAATGGTAATGCTAATATCGCCAATTTTGGTCGCTAAAAACCAAATTTAAGAGTTAAAACACTTCTAAATAAACTCGTGTCAATAATCGAAATCCTTTTCTCTGTTTAATTTACATCAGATTTTTTGCGCTTTTAGTACATCTCAGCATCAAGGCTCCAAAAAGCCCATCATGCCTGTAATTCATGATATATTCTTTTTGGATGATGGATATTGTGAGACGTACTTCTAAATTCATTCATGCCCATAAATTATTATGCTTTATTAGTATATTCTATATTAATCCTTGGACTTTTGGAACCTTACTTAATAGAAGCAAATTTATTTATTTCAAACGTGCGAAATGTTGATTACTGATGCTATTATTCTTTCATTTCCTATTTTTGAGCTGCATGCTTTTAACTATGCTGACGTACTACATGACAATATAAAAAATTAAGTGCCATTCAAAGTACCCTCAAACAATAAATAATAATTTGCAATTTTAATAATATTTTTGCCATTCATGTATATTATCTTTATTCCGTTCCAAAATCATCGCATAGGAGCTGCTTATGTAGGCTATAAAACAGGCAGGTTTAAGCACATGTTTTTGCCAATCTTTCAAATATTTTCCAATTTAAGGCTTCATTGACCCAGATTGCAGCAAAATGGGGTTTACACTATAAGAGCCACAGTGCTTTGGTTATCAGATTTGACACATCGAGTATATAAGGGAAATGAAGACAATTTCAACTATTTATGACACGTAAAATCAATTTATGATATGTAAAGTTTTTTCCAAAAAGAGGAATTTCATATGTATTGAATAGAAATCAATACTTTATTTTTGCAATTTAAACAACCAAGAGCCTAGTATTATTAATAGCAGAAGATGAAAACTTATTAAATGCTGATAAAGCCCACATTTTGTGGTTTTAACAATTGAAGGTGCATCAGCAAATTTTGTCGAAGTATAATTTTGATGCACATAAAGAATCTTAGGAAAGGTGTCGTAATTAAAGATTCTTCCATTAACAGGAACAGTGCCACAATAATAAAACTCATCGATGGATGTTTTCCCGAATATATACTCATTTGTGCTATAAAAAGAAGGTATTCTTATTCGCTTTATATTATTGCAGACGTAAAATATTCCCTGTTCAAAAATGATTGGTCAGAAAAATATTTTTCGAGAAGTTCGAAAATATATTTTTGAAAAGTGACAAAAATCAATACCTCATAGAATATTTTGAGTATTTGGAAACGGTTTCCAAACATTGGTCCCTTAACATACAGTTCAAATAAATTTTTTATATTGGGAATATTAGAGTTTATTTTTAGTAATGCTCATTTTAAATTAACTGTGAAGAATTCTTTGATCTTTTCGAATGGAATTCTGTTCATGTTATCATAAAGATCGCAGTGATCTGCATCTTTGATGATCATGAGCTCTTTTGGTTCATTAGCTTCCTTGAAAATATCTTCGCTCATGTATCTTGAGTGTGCTCTGTCTCCAGCAATAACGAGAATAGGACAAGGAGATACTTCTTTGATATATGTCAAAATCGGGAAATTCATGAAACTGATGTTTGATGTCTTTCTCCACGAACCGTTGGAATTCAACGAATTAATGTGATATCCTCTTTCTGTTCTGTAATAGTTAAAGAAAGTTGTTGTTACAGGATCAGCGTCTTTCGATAATTTTTCTGGTAAAATCCTTTCACCATATTGGAAATCTCCTTTCTCTGCATCTTTCCATCTCTGGGCAGAAAGATCTTCCAAAATCTTTTTTCTTTCTTCAAGCTTCATAGAGTCCATCCAACCTTTGGCAGTAACTCTGGACATGTCATAAAGACTTGTTGTGACAACAGCTTTAATTCTCTTATCAACAGCAGCAGCATTGAGAGCAAAGCCTCCGAAACCGCAGATTCCAAGAACACCAATATTTTTTCTGTCAACGAACTGAAGAAGTCCGAGTTTGTCGACAGCAGCTGAAAAGTCTTCAGTGTTGATATCTGGTGAAGCAACATTTCTTGGTTCTCCTTCTGAGTCTCCTGTAAACGATGGATCGAAAGCGAGAGTCACAAAACCGAGATGAGCCAACTCGCTAGCATATAATCCGGAAGATTGCTGTCTAACAGCACCGAATGGCCCAGAAATCGCGATCGCTGGATATTTTTCTGATGTTTTAATTGATTTTGGAGTATAGAGATCTCCAGTGAGTTTGATTCCATACCTATTTGAAAACGAAACTGTCGCGCGATTGACATCACTGTGGAGTTTGAACGTGTAATGGTCTTTTGATGTGTTCATTTAAAAAATGAAGTCATCATATCAAAAAATTTCTTTACGAAATAACAAATTTATTCAAATGCATAGAATATCATCAGCACACATATAAAAGCATAAATTCATCAACGAGTATAAAATCTGAAATTTAGAGATCATCAATATTTTTTTTTGAAAGTTTAGAATTTGAATAAAGGATCTGTTATCAGGTTCATTGATGTTGATGCGATTGTAACCGTTTGGTTGAAGTTTTGAAGAACTTTCTTCAATTGCTTTTTGAGTTCCAAAGCATTTAAGTTTGGATTATGTTTCAACAATCTCATTAAGTTATATGTAAACTTTCCTTGCTCAACATTACCAGCAACCGTCTGTTTAGCTGTTTGTTTATCACTTGCAGCTGAAATAGAGATGATAATTGCAGGTAATTTCCTTCCATTTGGATTTCCACTTTGGATGTCCCAAATGGTTCCAGAATGACATACATCTGTTACTAGTACAACTTTAGAGAGTGGATTTTTGTAATGAATCAATGTGTCAATGAGAACATCATCAATAACTGTTCCATTGATGCAAAACATCGCTTCATCATAACGTAAAAGATATGCTATGATTAATACAAAATCATAAAAAGGGACATTAATCTCCCTTTTGGAACAATATATTCAAGTTGAGGTTTTCCAATTGGATACTCAAGTAAAATATCAATATTTTTAGTGAATAGAACACCATCGATTGATCTGAATCTTTGATTTTTTCCAAAGGTAATATTCAATCTACAAAAGGTCATTTATTTTTTCATGTTTTAAAATAAAAAAAGACCTTTGCACACAATCTAAACTTTCTTAGCGTAACATTGAGGTGATCAAAATAAACTTTTTTTTGCATTTGAAAGTCATTTAAGAAAATTAAAGTTCATTTGCGCATTTTAATTATTTGAACAATTAAAGAAAATGGTGCGTAAACTATATGATCAAATGATAGTAGGCTTCAGGTGCTGCAAATATAATGCATCGTATCAGATTGAAAATGTAAAAATAATTCACTTTTGTTCAGTTTTTTATTATGTAAATTATTTTCGTTAATATAAAAATGCGTAGTGGTTTTTCTTCTAATTTCTAATGCTTTGTCAATAAATTTTTCACTGATAGATGGATCGAAAGGGGATGTGAAAGTTTCTGGCAACAATCCGTATTTACTTAATTATCCATGCACAGCCCATGACACCTGCACTGGATATAAGGCCACTCTCAACCCAGGAATGTACAAACTCGAAGTTTGGGGTGCAGAAGGAGGGAGAACAACTGTTCCATATTTCGGTGATCAACCAGCGGCAGCGGGAAAAGGAGGATACTCAACAGGAGTATTGACGCTGAAGAATCAAACACAGATATTTATCTATGTTGGAGGTTCTCCGACGCCAAGAACCGATTCAGAACGTAAAAAAGTGACTGGCGGTTTCAACGGTGGTGGGATGAATATTGGAATTGGAACAAATTGTAATGGTGGTGGCGGTGGAACAGACATTCGAATTGGGACCGACAGCCTCTACCATCGTGTCCTTGTTGCAGGAGGTGGTGGAAGTGGTGGATATAATTATAATTATAATAGTTATTATGGTGGTTCAGGTGGTGGTCGAGAAGGTCAATCATCTGGATGGGGTCCATCAACAAATGGCGGTCAACAGAATGGACCAGGAACAGGTGGTTATCTAAATCAAAACGGAGCATTCGGGTATGGAGGAAATCACTCAGCAGACTCAGGTGGTGCAGGCGGTGGTTGGTTTGGTGGAGCATCAAGTGATAATAATGGAGGAAATACAGGTGGTGGAGGTGGTTCAGGATATGTCTTTAATCAATCATCATTTGTTGTTTATGATTATAAACTAACATCTGATTATTATTTAATGAATGGAGATTCCATTTCGGGACAAAATCCAGTGCCATCTCCATATGACATGAAATCAACAGAGCCTAATGGTCATTCTGGACATGGCGTTGTTCGAATAATTGATCTTGTGAATTTCGACTTTTTTGGAATTGGAAACTGCAAATGTACCTGCTTGAAATTGCTTTTAGGTTTCCAAAAAGATTTAATACGTTATCTAATGACTTCCTTGTTTCAAATGTTTGTTACAGCTTATTCTTGAAAAATGAATTCAAAAATAATATGAAATAAATACAATAGCATCAGCGTTCATATGGCAGATCTTAGAATGTATTATGATCATGTTAATGAAACTCGAATAAAAGCTAATAAATTTTTTATTTAAATTTGAACTACATAAAGCATGCCCAATGAATATAATTGCCTATAGATACATAATAATAAAGTCTCAATGGAACATTCGGATAGACAATATTTGGGCGTCACTGAATTTTGGGAAAATTTTTCCTTCTACGGTGTAGTCCCGCGACCTTCATAACTTTTTATCTGATCAATATTTTTTCGATTTGAAAGTACTTTCATGTACATATTGATAGTTGTCTATCCAGTGGTATAAGTG